>CAIGQQ010033648.1:819624-836316 GCA_903798035.1 Danio albolineatus
GTTGTTGTGTCACCATAGCAACTATAGAATAATATCACAACAGATCAGTTACCATAGCAACTATAGAATTACCACAACAGATCAATTACTGTAGTTTTTGTATCACCATAGCAACTACAAAATTACCACAATAGATCAATTACCATAATAGTTGTTTTAGCATAGCAACAATAGAATTTCACAGCAGATCAATTACTATAGTTGCTGTATCACCATAGCAACTGAATAACTCAAGTATTTCACTATAGTATGGTGCAAAAACACCACAGTAAAGTGCTATATTATTAGTTCATATGGGAATTATTACAATTTAAACTTTAAACATTACATATCCAACATGTATAGCAGTACCACACAAATTACCATTAAATGTAGCTGCTTTCTGACAACCTATTATTATATTATGTATAAAAGTTTCACTAAACAGACCCTGAAATATGCAATAATCAGCGAGAGCAGAAAGAGGTCACAACCACACACACACACACACACACACACACACACACACACACACACACACAAACACCTCCTTCCGGCCAACATGTTTTCATGCAAAAGTGTCACAGCAGCTCACAAATCACACTTCACAATCACTGAAGAGAAGCATTATGGGGTTCAGCTCTCATGTTACCTGCCATCTGCTGAGCGCTGGGACATTCAGTACTGCAGACCATCACATGATGCACATGACCAGACACTAAGAACTAACTAACACGACTGCTGTGCAAACAAACCTGTGTGTGTGTGTGTGTGTGTGTGGTAAACAAAGTAAAGAGAGAAAATCCAGACACACTTGACAAGGTCAGCAGATACCAGAAGATAGGAGTGGAAAGTCTCTTCATATTCAACAACCAGCTAAATTAATCAGGTTTATTTACCAGCATGTATTCTGAAAACTAAATTGACTAAACTAGACCTTTACTAATGTTTTTGTCTGGTTACTAGTCCAAAAACAGCTTAAATCAAACCATTTAGAAATCTGATATATGGCAATATATGTTTGGATTTCACAAATAAAAAAATTATGGCAAATAAGCAATATATATTTCAAAATATGGCAAAAATAAAGGACCTTTAACATACACACACATGTACATTATTTATATACACTACTATTGGAATGTTCAAATGATATACATGTTCATAAATGGCCATATATTGCATTTCTGTATGTGAAGAAGCCTTTTCTAGACGAGAACATGTTTTTTTTCTGCGATTAAGTTAATGTTTATATTAAGTTAAGAGGAAATTATAATAAACGTAAGCAAGATGTTTTTATTTTAGACCAAAAACAAGATTATTTTGCTTCATTTATGGAAATAAAACTTACTAATGTGACTTTTGAAATCAAAATGCCTCTTGATTTAAGAGTTTTAAGATATTTGGACTGTAAAAACACAGAAAAAGTAAGTAAGAATTTATTATATATATTTTTCAGGTGATGAATGTGACAGAAAATAATGAGTCTGTCAATAATATGGGATTGAGCTGATCACATCTCCTGAGTCATGCAGCTTGATTTGCAAACATTTGCATTTATTTCGACAGTGCTTCATAATATACAGATTAATTAAATTAAATAAGTGAAATAAATGATTTGCAAACTTTATCACCATCAGCTGCCGCTTGCTGAACACACAATAGTGCATTATCAAGATAAATTCAGTTCAAATCGTGTCCATGTTGGAAATTTAAGTGCGAATTTATAAACTTTGTTTGTTTCTGTAACTTAAATATAATTAACACCATTAAACATTATGGTTTTATACTACAAAAACTTAAATCAAACATGCAGACTCCTCATCGATCGAGTAAAAGTGTCGCAGGCACAGAAACTCCACTATTTTGAGCACATTTGGATCAGATTGTGGATCGCGACTCACCCAGCTGAGGAATCGAACCACCGTTTGCGGCTGTTTGATGAATTTGACGTGGTCGAATCCCGCTCCGGCGAGAGAAGCTCCGTACGCCACACTGCGCGACTCCATCGGTAAAACACACACTCAAACGCACACACACATACACACACGACAGCTGAGAGCGCAACACGAACACACAACCGGCGCAGCTGCTGCTTCTGCTCTGCTGTCAGACTCCCCGATGAATCGTTTCAATTGAACCGGATCTTTTTGTGGATGCAGGCGAAAGCAATGAGAGGTTTTGTTAAAATTAACCGTTCAAAGGAACCGATTCGCGTAAACACATGCTGGGAATCCTGTAAGTACAATGAAACCAAGATTGTTTAATGATTAATAGTGAGCTAATTGGGATTTTAATACACAGTCGTGACCAGTACAGTTAAATAAAAGAGAATAATCGATTATATACACTTTTTAAAGTGTTTTTGAACTATAAACACTTGAATTAATGTGTTGTGGTAATTCTATAACACACTACAGCTATAGTAATATAAATAAATGACCCAATAGTGTAGTTTTCTACAACTATAAGGCATATTATGCTACAATACACCACAGTTTACTGTAGTAAAATTAAAAAAACTACAGTATTTATTTAAGTTCATCAGTTCACTACAGTATGCTGGAGCATTCAATAACAAAGAGTTATAAATACCATAATATATGCAGTATAATACACTTTATCATATCATGCTTCAAATAAACTATATAATATTTACTATTTACCATTATATTAGGTGTAAATCAGCATACATCTTGTTGCCATAGCAACTATAGAATTACCACAACAGATCAATTACTCTAGTTGAGTTACCATAGCAACTGTAGAATTACCACAACAGATCAATTACTATAGCTGTTGTATCGCCATAGCAACTATAGAATTACCACAACAGATCAATTACTATAGCTATAGTATCGCCATAGCAACTATAGAATTACCACAACAGATTCATTACTATAGTTGAGTTACCATAACAACTATAGAATTACAACAACAGTTCAATTACTATAGGTGTTGTATCGCCATAGCAACTATAAAATTACCACAACAGTTCCTTCCTAAAGTTGAGTTACCATAGCAACTATAGAATAACCACTACAGAACAATTACTATTGCTGTTGAATCGCCATAGCAACAATAAAATCACCACAATAGATCAATTACTAAAGTTTAGTTACCATAGCAACTATAGAAAAACCACAACGGATCAATTACTGTTGCTGTTGAATCTCCATAGCAACGATAGAATCACCACAAAAAATCAATTACTAAAGTTTAGTTACCTTAGCAACTATAGAATCAGCACAACAGTTCAATTACTATAGCTGTTGTATCACCATAGCAACTACAGAATCACCACAACACATTTTACTATAGTTTAGTTGAAACACTACAGTATTTACTATATTACTATAGTATTTTTTCATATAGGATTGAATGAAGTTTTTGTGGACAGTTGATCTTTGTCTAATGTTTTCATACAGCTTGTTTTAGGGTGAAGCAAGGTTATTATAGTTAACGAAAACGAAGGAAAAAACGAAGGAACATACATCTTGTGTGCAAATAAAGAATCACAAACAAACCAACACATTTTAATCCAAAATTTTAATGTCGTCATTAAATTCAGCATTGTTTGCTTTACCAAAACATAATTATTTATCACTGATTTGTAGTTTTCCCACTCCAGTCACACACACACACACACACACACACTGTTATTTCACATGAATCTGACAGTAGACACATTGTTGGCTGCTCTCTCTCCTCTGATTGGTCACAGTCATGTCAACCCATGAGCGCTTGTCTATTGTCCCGCTTTGAATAAAGCTTTGTCTGAATGAATAACATGCGATGAATAAGTGAAGATATGCTTGCGTCTGCGAGGAAACCAACAGTGGATCTCAGTCTCAAACTCAACCAGTGGAGCTGATTAATAAAATGTGTGTAGAATTATTCAGAAGCGGCGCCTTCATACAGGAGAGTTTCATCTATGGATTCATCTTCATCCTGGCAGACACAAGACAGATATAAACAAACTTATGAACACATCAGTGGTTTAAAATTAATTACTGAGTCGAGAAACATCATTTATAGAGTATTCATCCCACATGAACAAAATACTTCAGCAATTTAGAGTAAAATACTGTGTTTTTTCTAATAAATATTAAAGTAAAATGTATTAAAGTGTGTATATATATTGTTATTTACAACTGCTTGTGTAATGAATACTCATACTGTAGTATTGACTATAGTGTAGTGATAAGCTAATAAATACTGTAGTATACTTTAGTTTTTACTGCAGTGAACTGTTTATTGTACTATAATGCACCCCATACAGTAGTTGTATAGGCTCATTTGTTTATGTTACTGTAGTTGTTACCATGGTAACTATGGAATCACCACAACAGCTCAGTTACTATAGTTGCTGTATCACCATGGCAACTATAGAATACCACAACATATAAATTACTATAGCTGTTGTATCATCATAGCAACTGTAGAATCACCACAGCAGATCCATTACTATACCTAATCCCCATAGCAACTATAGAATTATTACAACAGATCAATTAATAGAGATGAGTTATCATAGCAACTGTAGAATTACCACAACAGATCAATTACTATGGCTGTTGTATCGCCATAGCAACTATGGAATTACCACAACAGATTTATTTCTACAGTTAATCACCATAGCAACTATAGAATTACAACAACAGATGAATTAATAGAGTTGAGTTACCATAGCAACTATAGAATTACCACAACAGATCAATTACTATAGCTGTTGTATCACCATAGCAACTATAGAATTACCACAACAGATCAATTACTCTAGTTGAGTTACCATAGCAACTGTAGAATTACCATAACAGATCAATTACTATAGCTATAGTATCGCCCTAGCAACTATAGAATTACCACAACAGATCAATTACTATAGCTATAGTATTGCCATAGCAACTATAGAATTACCACAACAGATCCATTACTATAGTTGAGTTACCATAACAACTATAGAATCACCACAACAGTTTAATTACTATTGCTGTTGTATCACCATAGCACCACAACACATTTTACTATAGTAGTTTAGTTGAAAACACTACAGTATTTACTATTTTTTTTATATAGGATGCAGTTTGCATCCTATATAAAAGAATGCAGTTTTTCTGGACAGTTGTTCTTTTGTCTAATGTTTTCATACAGCTTGTTTTAGGGTGAAGAAAGGTTTTTATAGTTAACAAAAACGAAGGAAAAAAAGAAAACTAAAATGTAAAATAATTGTTGTTAACTGAAATAAAAATAAAAAGGAGAGTTTATTAAAAACTAGAACTGACAGAAACTGTATTGTGTACATGAAATAATAAAATAATGAAAATAATGAGTCTGTCAATAATATGGGATTGAGCTGATCACATCTCCTGAGTCATGCAGCTTGATTTGTAAACATTTGCATTTATTTCGACAGTGCTTCATAATATACAGATTAATTAAATTAAATAAGTGAAATAAATGATTTGCAAACTTTATCACCATCAGCTGCCGCTTGCTGAACACACAATAGTGCATTATCAAGATAAATTCAGTTCAAATCGTGTCCATGTTGGAAATTTAAGTGCGAATTTATAAACTTTGTTTGAAAACTAACTGAAACTAACTAAAATTATAAAATTGGTAAACGTTTTTACAACATAATCTTACGGTAAGTCTTTTAGAAGTGAATCTATTTACATCGCGCTGCAGGTGTTTGACCCGTACGGCACCTCGGAGTCTGTAGTCCTGCTGCCATTGGCCAGATAGAGTCGGTTCTCCTCCAGTCATCCTCGCTGTTGCTCCCGCGACAGAAACGCGAGTGGACATGACAGAAGCACGGTGATAGCATTAAATACAGAGACTTAAAACTATTACTTTAACACGTTTGTACCCGATAATAGGTTTTATTTTTGTATCGCGATCGTGAACGAATCTTTTTAACCGGATCTTCTAAATGAACCGGTTGAACTAGTTCACCAAATCGAACCGAATCATTTGAAATGATTCGCGTCTCCAGTAAGCACTCATCCAAAAACTACTTACTTTTCAACAAGCCTAATACCCCCCTCTTGACTCTAAATAATCCAATATATCCTCTTATCCAGTTATCAGAACAGTAACGCTACACTGAGATCAAATTTGAGAAGCTGTGAACCGATAATACTGCGCACGCGTGATTCAGTGAATCAAACACAAACACATGACGACCTGCTGTGAGTGAACTAAACTTGAACAACTGCACAGCGGGTAAACCGAGGCCTTAAATGAGAGCATCTGGTGAATAACGTAAGTTTATTTCATAACAAAAAATCTTAATGGAGTTCAAATAAGTAAATAATGCTTCAGTTGGGTTGCTGAACTTTACTGTAAGACATTTTTCAGATCATGGTGATGTTTAACTGACTGAAATCACTATTGCTTGCTGACTACATCATTTTGGTATGTTGAGTCATAACAATCCGCGTTGAACATCTGAACGTTTCATCACTACTGTGTATATAACCTCAGAAGCAGACATATTGTACTTGAGGCTGCTATCTTGTGGGCTGTATGTAAATTTGAGGATGGTAGATGGTAGTGGTCATGTGTCCTCTAAATACAGGGTTGGAAAATGTATAGCTGAGTTTTTATTATACAATATTTATTCTGGTGATTTTGAATTACACCTGACAAATATTCTTATTTAGATAAAACTAACACTGAAACTAATAAAAACTAAACTAAACCTAAGCAATTTCAAAATATAGAAGCTAATAAAACTAGTAAATCTCCCTCTAAAAACAAACTAAAACTAATTGAATTTGAAAAAAAAGTCAAACATTCAGAACATTCAGAAGAAACATTCCCACAATGTTTGCTCAATGATAAAACATTAACAAGACAACATTTACTAAACAGTTCAGAGGACATTCAGAAGTTTTATAAAGGAATGGAAGGAGATCGAAAGCAAAAGCATCATTCTTCAGACATATTTGTGTGAACTGAGATTGAACTGTTATGGAGAGTCGTGATTTGGTCTAAAATAATAAATAATACCTCATTAGAATCACTCATTCTGTCAGCGCGGGTGACGTCTTCGTCATAACCCTCCAACATCTGATAAAACAGAGGAAGAACACACACAGAAGCTTTTTTTAAGTATACTTCAGTTTTTACTACAGTAAACTGTGGTGAACTGTAGTATAGCATACCCTATAGTGGTAGAAAACTACAGTATTGGCTCATTTGTTTATGTTACTATAGTTATTGTGCTACCATAGCAACTATAATTTCCACAAGAGATCAATTACTATAGTTTTGTGTCGCCATAGCAACTATAGAATTACCACAACAGATCACTATAGTTGTTGTGCTACCATAGCAACTGTAGAATTACCACAAGGGATCAATTACTATTGTTTTGTGTTACCATAGCAACTGTAGAATTACCACAAGAGATCATTTACTATAGTTTTGTTGTTGCCATAACAACTATAGAATTACCACAACAGATTAGTATAGTTGTTGTGTTACCATAGCAACTATACAATTACCACAACATATCATTTACTATAGTTTTGTGTTACCATAGCAACTGTAGAATTACCCCAAGAGATCAATTACTATAGTTTTGCGTTGCCATAGCAACTATAGAATTACCACAACAGATCACTATAGTTGTTGTGTTACCATAGCAACTGTAGAATTACCACAAGAGATCAATTACTAGTTTTGCGTTGCCATAGCAACTATAGAAATTCCACAACAGATCAGTATAGTTGTGGTGTTACCATAGCAACTATACAATTACCACAACATATCATTTACTATAGTTTTGTGTTGCCATAGCAACTATAGAATTACCACAACCGATCACTATAGTTGTTGTGTTACCATAGCAACTTTACAATTACCACAACATATCATTTACTATAGTTTTGTTGTTGCCATAGCAACTTTACAATTACCACATCATATCATTTACTATTGTTTTGTTGTTGCCATAGCAACTATAGATTTACCACAACCGATCACTATAGTTGTTGTGTAACCATAGCAACTGTAGAATTACCAGAAAATATCAATTACTAGTTTTGTGTTGCCATAGCAACTATAGAATTACCACAACAGATCAATTACTATAGTTTTGTGTTACCATATCAACTTTAGAATTACCCCAAAGGATCAATTACTATAGTTGTGTTACCTTAGTAACAGTAGAATTACCACAGCATATTCATTCAAGAACTTAACTGGCTTGTTTACTATACATTACTGTAGTATGTTCTCATGTTGGTTGATGAAACAAATGCATCCTCACTAGATAATCTTCATCCTCCTCTTCATCATCTTCATCTTTAACAGGAACTTTGTTTATCCCACGTTGTGCGTCAAGTCTTGAATTAAAATAAGAGATCAGATATTAATTCAGCAAGTCTGATTTTATGACAGATTCATGAATGAATGAAAATAAAACTCACGCATGTTTACTTGAATACCGTCTCCCTGAGAGCATGAATGAAGTGTATAGTTAAATACCCAAAAATGATCGAATATGAACAATATTAGCTATTTTTCAATGACTAACTCACGCAGCACAACCCCATAAATGCAGCAAGTCGTCACTGCAACAATCAGCACAGCAAAACAGGTGAAAACGACGACCGCAACCAAAGGAGAGACTCTGTTCAGCTCTGAAATAAACACAGAGACAAAACTACTGAAATTAAATATTACTGAATATAAATAAAAAATAAAAATACTGAAATTTAAATTAAATATTTTGGAAGTGAAAAAAATGCATTTAATTTTATATTCAGTATAAAATCTTTATCTGAATTATGGTTTTACATTTTTTTTTAAAAATGAACACTCCACTTTTTTTGGAAATAGGCTCATTTTACAGCTGTGATTTGTCATTTTGTTATCCATTCAGCCGATCTTTTAGCTTAGCTTAGCATAGATCATTGAATCAGATTGGACCATTAGCATCTAACTCAAAAATTTTAAATAATAATTTGAATAATTGTCCTATTTAAATCTTGATTTTTCTTGTGCACTATTTTATTGTCCTATTTTTATTGCAGTATATATATACTTTAATTTATATATACTTATTATATATACTTTATAAATATATATAATTTATATATATATATTTTTAATATAAATACTTTAATTTATTCTTCTTTACCATCTTTACTGATGATCATCTTTGCGCTGCTGATGCTGCTGCTGTTGTCGAATCTGTCCGCAGCAACACAGTGGTAATATCCATCACTGTGTCGACCCACAGACAGCGAGAGGAAGGATTCGTCTGAATAGGCCACAGCGTAGAACTCTCCACGACCAGTCAGTCTGCTGCCATTGTGAAACCACCGGTACACCGGAAACGTCCCTCGGTCCACTTTACACAGCAACCCCACACCGACAACCTGGAAGTCTTTTATGTGTGTGAAGGGCGTCACCGTCACAGCGCCCCCTACAGGCTCTGAAACACACCACAAATACAGATGAAGTCAGAATTATTAGCCCTCCTGTTGAATAATAACCAAACATTACCCATTTTTAACCTAAAGTTAAACAAAACAAATTTCTTAACTTAATAGTTTTAATCAGGGGCGCCTGCAGTATTTTATTCCAAGATACGCACAAATCCAGCACTGCCCCGCCCCCTTTCCCCCCCCGATCATCTCCAAACACTGATGCTTAGGGTTAAAGGTTACATTAATTAAGGGCATTTGTTACGACAAAATTCGTTTCCTTTTTTAATATTAATATTTCTAATAATATGAACATTTCACTTAAGATGTAATCTTTAAAATTATGACATATTAAATTATAAATTTGCATATTACAGAAGATTGTGATACAACCATTAGTGAAGCATTAAACCCTTATTTCCACTGACCGAAAATCATCCACCCGCACAGTTGAGTAGTGGACGGACTCAATCAAAAATGTAATTCGTATATTTTCTTGGAAAAAATATATTTTTAAAACGTTTGTCTCATAGTTTAATTATTTTTGTTGGTCAGTTATTTACTAGATAGAATAGAAGAAATAATAACATTTGAGGTGAAGTGCTTCAAAACAGGTCCGCTGCTTCAACTATGCCAAAACGCGAACTGGGTTGTCAAATAAAATAACAATCTAGCCTAAATTAAATTAAAGGGAAATATCCACAGTTTCAGAGAAGCCTATATTAAACTGTTTCTCCTGTTGCGCCGGTCAATTACAATTTAATTCATTTAATCAAATAATTTGAATGAGCAGGACAGGCATTTACAAAGTATTCACAACAGCACTGAACATGTTCCCACATTGAACAAACTCGGTTGGAAGGCTGAGACAACTCTGAAAGTCGTTGTGAGAATGGAGATGTCTGCATATTTATGTCAGTCGGTCAGATAAATTTCTGTGCAAGGAGGATGTGCACGGGCTAGGCCTGGAGTTTCCTCGGCTCAGGTGTTGATCAGACTGCGGTCTTCACTCCGTGTGGGAGATCAGTGTTTGTCTCATTAGTTTTAGGCCTGTTGGCAAATGTCTCAAATAAGTTTATCTGTTTCAAAGAGCGTTTACTCGTTTAAACAATAGCTATCTGAATTGTAATTTTAGTTTGCTGAAAAACTGCCGCAAAAATAAAGCCTAAAGTAAAGATTTCTTTACCCATGCACCATGCAAGTACATACAAACTTTAAAACACACAAACACACACCTTTATTTGCTCTTATGCTTTCTTGTTTTGTCAATATATTGTAATATATTCTGGTTAATAATCTATTCAAATTATGTAATAAATAAATAAATGAATAAATAAGCGGCATCAATTCCCGCCCTCTCATGGTACGCACAGTGCGTACAGCTGCAGGCGCCACTGGTTTTAATAACTCATTTCTAATCTTTAGATGAATTTATTTTATCTTTGCCATGATGACAGCACAATATTTGACTAGATCAGAGATGCCGTTTCTATCCTTTGATTTGGCCCGCCAGAGGCAGAGCCGGATTAACCAATGGGCATTATGGGCACAGGCCCACATGCTTATCTGGGGCCCCTGCGAGGGGGAAAAATGACGATTTTGGAGTGTCTATTTTGGCTAACCACAAATAGCGCAGCTCGTTGGAATAAGCTAGTTGAGTGATTCCCGTCCATCACTGTTTGATTGACAGAGTAACATAAATAAAGAGCATAACTGACAGCAGCGTGAGTGGTGCAGCTCGTAAAGCACATGGCAATGTGTTTTGATGCGGTCGATCATGATCCCGGTTGGAATCCAGCGTCTGATGAACATGTTTTTCTTTTTTCCCCCACTACATATCAGATTTTGCCTACTCTTCATCACGTGGAAGACAAGTAGGATTCATTAATGCGTGTGTGTATAATATTGAATACTTTCATTTCATTCTACATTCATTCATTTTCTTTTGGTCTTAGTCCCTTTTATTAATCCGGGGTCGCCACAGCGGAATGAACCGCCAACCGCCAACTTTTGTTTTTACGCAGCGAATGCCCTTCCAGCCACAACCCATCTCTGGGAAACATCCATACATTCTCATGCCACCGTGTCGCCCACCGACTGAAAAAGTGTTACATCAAAATCATATGCATTATACGTTTTTAGAAGTTATAGATTAAAAATACCCTTAAATGTATATATTTTAGTACTGCTTCAGTGATTTTGAACAAGTATATTAAAATCTAAACATCGTTTGATGTTGTTATTGGACATCAAAATAACGTTGTCTTTAGACGCTGACTAGACATTGAATTTTGGTCACCTGCTGTCACGACCTAAATCTAACCTAATATTAACGTTTTATGATGTTGTGTGCCTGCTGTGCAATAACTAGATGCACTACAGAATGTTACGTTTACACACGTACACAAATTAGTTGTAAATGCATCAGCTTTTCACAGCGTAATACTCACTACTCACCACTATTGAGTACTGTTGAAAGGGCTCCTTATACTTTGAGTAATTTTTACTACAGATATGTTTACTCTACTCGCACTACATTTTTGGGCAAGTAATGGTACTTTTACTTGAGTAGGATTTTCAGTACTCTTTCCACCACTGGCTGCAAGTGTGCTTTGGAAAACAATGTTTAAAGAGCCCATATTATGGATTTTTGAGAATGACCTTCCATGCAGTGTGTAACACAGCTCTAAGTGCAGTGAAATGTCCAGCTGAGGCTTAAATCTGAAAGTGCACAGTGTTTAAAACTATTGATTCATCTATAAAAGAGTCGACTCATAGTTGTTTAAATGAATCGTTATTAGAACGAGTCTTTAGCCGTTTCGGCTTGACGTCAACAGGAAACATAAGCCCCGCCCACTAGTTGCGCGCGCAGACCCCGGAAAAAAATTGAACTCCCCGGCCCCGCCCACAGACAGGAAGAAAAAGTGGAAGACAACAAGCACTGTATTAAGTAAAATAAAAATAAAAAACAAGCACTGTATGGCAATAAGTGTTGTAGCATAACCAGCGGGACAGCAGTGACATGTGATCTGAGTTTGATGGCAGTATAAAGATTTAGAGAGAAGTTATTGACAGCTTTTTGTAGTATTGGTTTTCGCGTTTTGCTCTTTGTAGACGGTCCCTAAGGATCGCTCTCTTTGCCGCCTGCACATAGAGTTCAATATAATGCGTCCAGCGCGTAGGAAAGCTAATTTTTAGGAAAATAAGGTTGTAGGTGATTGTATACATTGCGACGGTTGAAAAGAGGTGCTGTTTGTGTAGGAACAATGTTTCAGTCATGAGTTATTGATCCGGAAAACACGACTGCTGCTAACTTTACTGAACTCATCGGCATTCCGGTTAAATCATGTCCCGTAGACGCTATGCACTGAAGTGCGAGGGAAAAGCTGTGTTATTTTCCCTACCTGGAAACCTCTTTTCCCTACCTGGAGTGGTTGAGGTTTATTTTTGGTAAAATACCTGAGAATTATGGCCCAATATGGTGCTGTGTTCGCGTCATTTCTCTGAAGAGAGCTACACCAATCTACAAGCTTACAACGCGGGATTTGTTGCACGGTTGTTGTTAAAGGATGGATCAATACCCAGTTTATTTGGACCTGCATGTTCTTCCAGTCTTGTTCACTGTAACAAGGTAAATATGGATGTAGTTGTCTGTATTGTGTTTGCTCCGTGCAGCATGTAGCGGTAGCCATTTAGCTTCCTGCCGAATGTTACTATTTGTTGACTTACAATAGTCCATGAAGTGTTCATTATTACTGAATGTTTGTTGTTATGATGAAGAATATAGCAATACGCTGTTGTACAGCCGCAGTGATGTATTTCAATATGTTCTGGCATTGGGCTGCTGACACGTAAAGGACGTGACGTGGTGACGTGACGTGGTAGCGTCACGTAAAGGAGGTGCTTGGGGAAAAAGACTCACTCAGACGATTCATATGGGAGTCGGTGGGAAAATGAGGTAAAAATAAATAGATATTATAAGACATCGAAAGTGTTTTTTAACCTTGTATACATATCATCCTGTTGTTTGGGACTTCAAAAAGTGAAATTTAACCATTCTCAACCCAACATATGGGCTCTTTAATATATATATATATATATTGTATAACATTAAGAAAATCTAGTTTAGTTATTTGGGTTAGTTTTTTGATTGAGCCACATACCTACGAATAATCTGGTGGGTTCACTCATCACCCAGTTGCCCTCATTACTAGCGTTGCATTTCATGCGTCCCATATCGATGTTCATCTGGATTGGCACACTGAAGACGGCGCTGGTGTTATGGGTTGTCACGTTGGTGATGATGTCCGTGTGGTTCAGTAATGTGAAGGTGTTTAGCGGAGGTCCTCTATCAGAACGACAGGTGATCATGGCTTTATAATTCCCATCCTCAGTCTTCACCACATCAAACAGGATCTCAGGCTTTGACAAATATTCTAGAAAAAACAAAACTAATGCTTTAATTATGCTTCTTCATCGTCAGATGGGCAGATTAGAAGATATGACAAACTCTGGAACTCTCTACCACATTCACTCCGCTCTGTAAATAATATCTCAGTATTCAAATCACTACTTAAAACTCACTTGTTCTCTGAATGTCACTCCTCTGATTGCTAAACTGACCACTTTTTTGGACCCAACTTTACTCTACATATTTGTCTCGTAGGTCTTGTTTTGTAATTCCAGTTTGTTATTTTTAATTCCTTGTATGTTTTCAAACCTAATGGTGACTCTACCTGTCTAATGTTGTCTCTACCTGTTTACTGTTTCTCACAATGTCTGCTTGTATATATAAGTGCCTTGAGCTATGAAAAGGCCCTATATAAATAAAACTTATCATTATTATTATTATGTGACACTGAAACCTGGATTAATGATGAAAACTCTGCTGAATAATTACTGTTTAGAATATGTACGTAAGGAATTATTAATGACAGGCTGTTGAATTATTCCCACATAGCAAAATTTATTTGGCCCAGATCTGGCCCACACAATCAGCTTTTGCTTGGCCCACATGCTGCAGTGAATTACGGTACATGACTGGACCAAGTCTGGCTTCCATAAGGGCCAAACACAGACCATTTCTGGGCCTAGTCTCAGCCAAGTGAATAATCCATAACTCGGCCGGAACTGGGTCAGCTATGACCCATGTTTGGTCATATTTAGTGTGTCACGACTGCAATGAAATTGATAAGTGAAGTTTATTTATAAACTAATTTGGAGAGGATCACGTGCAGATGATAGCTTGCAGCTGGTCCTGCATTATTCAGTTCATGATTGACCAATCAGACGATTCCCGAGCCACTATAAACACCCTGAGCTCCATATCACAGCCATCTTTATCTGAAGAATCGCCCCTTCCACCCCTACTCCTCCTCCTTTCCTAGATGAGCAGCACGGTGGCCCAGTGGTTAGCACTGTTGCCTCACAGCAAGAACGTCACTGGTTCTAGTCCTTACCAAGCCAGCTGACGTTTCTGTGTGGAGTTTACACGTTCTCCCCGTGCTCGCGTGTGTTTCACCCGGGTTCCCCGGTTTCCTCCCACCGTCCACAAACATGCAGCTTAAGTTAATGGACTAATCCACATCAGCACCATAGACATGCTCCTAGTAAGTAGTTATCTCTGAAGAGCGATCACTATCTGTTCATCAGCTACTACAGCAGGGGAGGTCTCCAGATCTACCTGAGCTCAAACTCCCCTCTCACCCTGCAGACGGGAGGGAGCCCCGGGCTCGAGGATCTCTAAATTCAGCAGGACACCGGCCCTCCAGGACCGAGTTTGGACACCCCTGCCTTAGAGCATAGGTCTCAAAGTCAATTACTGGAGGGTCGCAGCTCTGCGCAGTATTGCTCCAATCCGAATCAAGCACAGCTGATCCAACTAATAGAGGTGTTCAATACTACTAGGTGTGAGTTGGAGGTGGTGGGAGCTAAACTTTGCAGAGCCCACTGCATTAGAGTGACCGTCAACCAATCAGAATCAAGCATTCAGCCGACACATACCATAAATTCTCTCCGAAATTAAGATATATTATAAATGATACTGTACGTTTGACCAAATAAATGTAGTGTGAGAGAGAATAGGTGTGTTATGACTATACAAACCTTTCACATTTACTGTCACGGCTTCACTACTGGAGTTGTAGGTGATGGTGTCGTTGAACTGGTTTGATGCCACACACGTATAATCGCCTGTATGTCCGGCAGACAGTCTGTGTATGATCAGTGTGTCATTATTCCTGTCGTACGGCGTCTGAACTGGTGCTTCGTCCAAGAACCACTCATAAGTGACGTATGTTCCTTTGGTCTTTTTGCACTTGAGGGTCAAAGTTTGTCCTTCCCACACATTCAGACTGGGAGGATCTGAGATGATTCCCAGTCCCTCCACTGGAGCTGCAAAACAGGCAATATGTTAATAAAGAACAAAATATTCATAACAGTATAGCAATATATTTACATAATATAATAACATAACATGGGGCGTCACGGTGGCTCAGTGGGTAGCACACTCGCCTCATATTAGTCGCTGATATTAGTCTCGGCTGGGTCAGTTGGTGTTTCTAAGTCTGCATGTTCTCCCCGTGTTGGTGTGGGTTTCCTCCGGGTGCTCCAGTTTCCCCCACAGTCCAAACACATGCGCTATAGGGGAACTGATGAACTAAACTGTCTCTAGTGTATGAGTGTGTATGGATGTTTCCCAGAGATGGGTTGCAGCTGGAAGAGCATCTGCTGTGTAAAATATATGCTGGATAAGTTGGCGGTTCATTCCACTGTGGCGACCCCTGATTAATAAAGCTTTTTTCTCCAAGTACCACCTCAGAAAAAAATGGTCTCTCCAAGTAGCTCCATAATAACCGGTGTTGAAGTACAGTAGCGCAGTAGGCCTAATGAAGCAGCTACAGCACTGCACAGTTCAAAACGAGGCAGATTAATTCTTTTAATTAAGAATATGTATTACTGTCAGCCCCTTAAATAAAAGGTTTAGTCTATTAAAATCATTTACTGATCACATCGGTGTTATCCTACTCGTCAAAGGGTTAAAATTGTGTTAATTTTTTTACTTTAATTATTCAGTGATTCCTCCTACGTACCACTAGAAGGAAGCTTGTGTACCACTAGTGGTGCTCGTACCACAGTTTGAGAACCACTGATCTTACATAAATATCAGTTGTCACTCTATTTCTGCAATAATATCTCCAATGAATGTTTTTTATGTTGAAAGCTGTCATTATAAACCATATAATGCAATGCACTACAAAGACGAATGAGA
>CAIGQQ010033650.1:0-15815 GCA_903798035.1 Danio albolineatus
CCTGAACTCAGGCCTCCTGACCCGCTGGAGTTGAACGAACTGCCAGTGTTTCCTGAACTCAGGCCTCCTGACCCGCTGGAGTCGAACGAACTGCCAGTATTTCTTGAACTCAGGCCTCCTGACCCGCTGGAGTTGAACAAACTGCCAGTATTTCCTGAACCCAGGCCTCCTGACCCGCTGGAGTTGAACCAACTGCCAGTATTTCCTGAACCCAGGCCTCCTGATCCACTGGAGTTGAACGAACTGCCAGTATTTCCTGAACTCAGGCCTCCTGACCCACTGGGGTTGAACGAATTGACTGTACTCCTTGAGCCGAAGCCTCCTGACCAACTGGGGTTGAACAAACTGACAGTTCTCCCTGAGCCGAAGCCTCCTGACCCGCTTGAGTCGAACGAACTGTCAGTATTTCCTGAACCTAGGCCTCCTGACCCACGGGGCTTGAACGAACTGCCAGTGCCTCTTGTACCGAAGCCTTCTGACCCACTGGGGTCGAACGATCTGCCAGTGCATCCTGGACTTAAGTCTCCTGATCCACTGGGGCCAAGCGAACCGCCAGTGCATCCTGAGCCGAAGCCCCCTGACCCAATGGGGTCAAATGAACTGCCAGTGTTCCTTGAGCCGAAGCCCCCTGACCCACTGTGGTCGAATGATCTGCCAGTGCATCCTGAACCTAAGCCTTCTGACCCACTGGGGTCGAACGAACTGTCAGTGCTTCTTGAACCAAACTCCCGGTCCTCCATAGCTACAGGTTCTTGTCCCTCCATCCCTCCCCCTGTTCCACCTCCGCTCCACCTCCCGCCTGAACTATCTTTGGAGCGTCTGGAAGCCGCTCATTAGAGGTTCACAGTCATAGTGTCACGGTTCATTTATCTGTGTGTTCCTGTGTGTGCGTATGGGTGTACCTGTGTTGGTGTGAGTGTGTTTGTTTGGCTGTCTGTTTTCTTACCCCGTTAGCTGTGTGGTCACGCGGAGGGAATCATCCAATTGGCTGATTAGCGACAACAGCTGTTTGGTGTTATCTCCGCTATTTATACCCAGCGTCCAGGTCTCCCAATTGTCAGTCCGTTGTTCAACATGTGTTTGTGTCTCTCAGACTTCCTACGTGTTAATGTTGGTGGTGAGTTGCTGTGAATCTCTTCCGTTGTGGAGTTTATCTCCTATGGCTATGATCTGCTTCCTGAACTGTGTCTCATGTGATCGACTATGAGTTTCGTCTGTGACTGCTTCTTCCTGGTTTACTGTGTGAAGTTTTCATCAGCTGTTTAGCTGCATGGTTTCCACGAGAAGATACTCCTGTATTCTCCACCACCTCATTCACGAACTCTGTTATTTGATCCTTGTTTGATTCCAGTCTGACATTAAACTTTTCATATTTTACTCTCACACTTGGGTCTCCCTGTTGTATCATGACACATGCACATCACATATATTTTAATTTAAAAATATTTAAACTTAAACCTGCTAAAAAGTTAAATGAACTTATGAACAAACGTACATTCTGCAAGCAGTGTGCTAAAGCAGGCTATGGTCACAAAATGGCTCTTTTGCCCCCAGAAGAAAAGGTCAAACCCACACCCACCTCAAATGTTATTGGTCACCAATTTATTGTTAGATGTGTATTGTGATGCTTTGCTTTAAAAAAAAAAAAAAGAGTGGTGTTTTGTGGGCCAAAAAAAGTGGTTTGTAACCTGAGGGTAACACCATGCCATAGAGAGTTTTTCTGTTATGCACTGTAAAAAAAAAAAAAAACTGTTATTTTACAGTTTATTTTCAGCAGCTGGGGTGCTGGAAATAAACCGTAAAATAACGGTCGTTAAATTACAGAAATGTACTTTAAAATAACGAACATTAAATTACAGAAATTTCCTTAAATTTACAATTGGATGTGGCAAAAATTTCTTCAGTTAAACAAAGAGAAAACTGAATAACTTGTTTAACTGAAGAAAGTTTGCGATCAGAGATGAGGTTCTAAAGGTGAATGCGTACCTTGGCTCTAAGGGTCATACAACAAAAAATAAGGTCAAGAATCTTGGTGTGACTCTGGAGTCAGATCTGAGTTTCAATAGTCATGTCAAGGCAGTTAGTAAATCAGCATACTATTTAAAAAAAACATTGCAAGAATTAGATGCTTTGTTACCAATGAAGACTTAGAGAAACTTGTTCATGCTTTTATCAGCAGCAGGGTGGATTACTGTAACGGCCTCCTCACTGGACTTCCCAAAAAGACAGTCAGACAGTTGCAGCTCATTCAGAGTGCTGCGGCCAGGATTCTGACCAGAACCAGGAAATCAGAGCACATCACACCTGTCATCAGGTCTTTACACTGGCTCCCAGTTACATTCAGAATAGATTTTAAAGTATTACTACTTGTCTATAAATCACTAAATGGCCTAGGACCTCAATACATTACAGATATGCTCACTGAATACTAAACGAATAGATCACTAAGATCTTTAGGGTCATATAAACTAGAAATTCCAAGAGTTCAGTCAAAACAGGGTGAATCGGCTTTCAGCTACCACAACCCTCAATGCTGGAATCAGCTTCCAGAAATGATCAGATGTGCTCCAACATCAGGCACATTTTAATCAACACTGAAAACACATCTGTTTAGCTGTACCTTTACTGAATGAGCACTGTGCTACATCTGACAGATCACACTATTGTGTCTTTCTTTTCTTTTGCCTTCTTTTATAACCTGTTTTAACACATTTTAATCTTTCATCTAACCATTTTTTTATTTATTTTTATTTTCTTATACTTTAATTGTGGTAACACTTTATTTCGATGGTCCATTTGAGTATTAGTAGACTGTCTACTTAATATCTGTTGATACTGAGATTCAGCAGACATTTAACTTTGCAAGTACATGTCAACTTACACTAACCCTAACCCCTAACCCCAACCTAACAGTCTACTTATAATCTAATGAAAATTAGTTGCAATGTAACTTCAATTCAACAGATGGACCATCAAAATAAAGTGTGACCTTAATTTTATTTCTGTTTACAGGTATGTAAATCATTTTGAATTGCCGGTTGGTTAATGGTTGTTGTGATTACTACTACTCATTCTGCTGTGGTAACCGCTAATATATAAGGGACTGAGCCAAAGGAAAATGAATAAATGAAAGAATAATAATAATCACTTATTAAAATCCTAAATTAGTGCAAAATATATAAGCAGAAAGTAAAATTGTGCTAAACATCAGTTCAGTCATTTTTCTTCTAAACATAACCTTAGCCAAGCTTCAATCAATTATGCCCCAATATTATTTTATTTGTTATCTGGAAGTTCCTTGGTCACACATAGACATGCAGTTATAGAACCATGATGAAAACAGCCTTTTTCAGACAGCATTTTCAGCAGGTTGAACTAACTGGAACAGGAGTCTGTTTACAATAGTATATGTCAGTTGATTTATAAAGTTCATTTGTTTAATGATTTTCCCAGAGATGGGTTGCAGGAAGGGCATCCGCTGCGTAAAACATGTGCTGGATAAGTTGGCAGTTCAATCCGCTGTGGCGACCCCAGATTAATAAAGGGACTAAGCCAAAAAAAAAATGAATGAATGAATGGATGACAGAATGAATGAATGAATGAATGAATGTTTAATCATAAATGATACTGATTAGTTGTGAGATTTAAATGACTGTTGATAATGCTGTGATATGTCAGATCTGTGTGTGCTGAATGTATAACATGTTTTTTAATTCTTAAAAGCTCAGTACATTAGGGATTAAGAGCTCCATGGCATTTACAGCAGAGCTGAGTTGTGATCTCAAAAATGACTCGTATTTCTGGCTCATTGTTATTTTCTCCTTTATCTGTAAAATTCACCAAACCAGACAGAAACACGATTCCAGTTGTATAGAGTAGACCTTACCATTGTAAAAATGTTTCTTAACCAGTGTTGTGGTCCATATGAAAATGTTTTATGTTGTGTTTGTTTATTTATTTATTTACATATTTATCTTTTCTTATGTTTCGCAGTTTTTTATATATGCTTACATTATTTTTATTTTTATTTATATTATTTTACGGTACTACTTTATTACCTATAATTTCATCTGATTGCATGTTTTCATCTGTCCAGCAGATAGCGCAGTTGTTCATTTATTGCAGTTTGACGATCAGGATACAAAGAAAAAACTCATTTAAAAATTAATTCTAGAAACATTTAAACATAAATGAGTAAAAACTAAATAATATTATTAACAAAACAGAAATGTAACTAAAAATGCTGTATAATATTATTAATAATAATAATAATAATAATAATAATTACAATTACAATAAGAATATTTTATTCATTAATTTGTTAATTAGTTCATTCATTCATTCATTTTCTTTTCGGGATAGTCCCTTTATTAATCCGGGGTTGCCATAGGGAAATGAACCGCCAACTTATCCAGCATGTGTTTTACGCAGCGGATGCCCTTCCAGCTGCAACCCATCACTGTGAAACATACACACTCATTCACACACATACACTAGGGCCAATTAAGCTTATTCAATTCACCTATAGTGCATGTCTTTGTCTTTGAACCCACGCCAACACGGGAAGAACATGTAAACTCCACACAGAAATGCCAACTGACTCAGCCGAGGCTCAAACCAGTGATATTTTTGCTGTTAGGCGACAGCACTACCCACTGTGAATAATAATAATAATAAAAATAATAATAATAATAATAATAGTCAAGTTCATTTTAATAATTTCCTTTTTTTTAATTTTTTTTTTTTTTTTACAATTTTACATGTTTTTCAATAGCATTGTTTTAGTGTCAGTTGAAGTACTTGAATTAAGGCTGAGAGCTGTGGAAGATTGATGGGTTAGTTTGATGGGATAGTGGCAGAACAGTTGGCTGGTTGTGAACAGTGAAGGGTGTAAGAGTTGAATGTGGAGAGAGTCACATGTGAGATGTGTGTTAAAGTCATTCACTGACAGTGTGTTACATAATAACTCCAGTGTTCAGTGTGAGGGAGAAACAGCACGCAAACATTGCAGTCTCACATCAGGGTGTGGTCATGCATATTTTACCATGCACAGTCAGTGTGTTTCTCAAGGTTGGAATGTCATTGTTAACACCCATATTAAAGTTATTAATATTAAAAGCTCTGATAAATATACACAAAAGTACAGTCTTGTGTTTCCTTTTAATAATTATAATTCATTAATTTGAATAAACTTTTGTTTATTTTGCATGATTCAGTGCTGACCATACAAAGGAATGAGATGTACAATGGGTTTGGTCCCTCAGTGCTCTTCTTTCTTTCTTCCATTTTTTTCTTTCTTTCAAAAATTAAGCTAAAAGCAAAGCATCTGGATATTCCATTCAATCAATTTTTTTTCACCTTAGACCCTTTATGAATCAGGGGTCGCCACAGTGGATTGAACCGCCAATTTATCTAGCACATGTTTTACGCAGTGGATGCCCTTCCAGCCGCAACCCATCACTTGGAAATTCACATACACTTCCATTCACTCACATACACCTACCCAATAACCGTATGTTTTTGGACTTGTGGGGGAAACCGGAGCATCGGGAGGAAACCCACGCCAACAGGGGGAGAACAAGCAAACTCCAGAAATGCCAACTGACCCAGCCGAGGCTCGAACCAGCGACCTTCTTGCTGTGAGGTGAGAGGGCCACCCACTGCGCCACTGTGCTACCCCCATTTTTACATCTTTTTTTGTTGTTTTTTTGTGATTTCCTACATCCTTTGGGTTTAAATTATACTACAATTTAGAGTTTATACATTTTGTTTTTATTTTTAATTTTACAGCATGTCCATGTAGTGTACAACAGGACCATGTTGAGGCTGTAAAGGGATATTTATCCAACATTAATTAACAAAAACAGAAAACAAAAGCCATTTTTTCCTTTTGTATTGAAATTACTGCAACATTTTAGTCTAAAAGAGAGGCGAACTCAAAAAAGCTAAAACAAACTCAACACAAAAACCATTTAAAACTTCTGCAATTTCTTCTTCTTGAATAACTTCTTGTATGTTACATTTAAATTCATCCTCATCTCTCTCCTCATCTGACAGCTCTAAGTCAGAGTCTCCCTCAACTATCTTTTAGAAAATCCTCTCTGCTTCAGTTCTGCCTCCTACAACATGCAGTCACTACATTAAGATGGTCCTGGTGTCCAATACAGTTGACAATTAAAATAGGATGATATTGTTGAAACAAACAATTTAACAGCTTTGAAAGATAAATAAATTGTTCCTGACACTTTAATAAACAAATACATATGTAATAATAGTAAAAGTAAAAAAAAAAGCTATATTTTAAATATCTCTCTCCTTCTCATAAAAGGTGCTCATTTGAATGCCGGCCATTTTGGATGCAGTGTAAGAAGTGGTTCCTAGCATGCCAGCCAATCAAATGGCATATCACTAGAAATTCCAGGATGTCCTCTGCACAGTACAACAGGACTTGACAGAGTAGCTCAAATTCAAAGAAAATTCATGAAAACACAATGGCTATTTCTCAATATGCGTTCTTCAGTGGTCTTGCATTCTCGTGTTCTCGTGTAACGTCATCATCATCCGCCGTAGTTCAGTTCCAATACTCAAGACCGCAAGAACGGAGGACGCATGAAAGTTCCCGGATGTGTTTTTGATATCGAGGACGCACCGATGCAGACTTGAGCACTGAACTCGCTCTAGATGTTCCAGAAGTCATTGCAACTGGAGGTGGGAAGTGCAGCGCTTGGTATAGATTTATTATTAAAGTTCAGAGATATACTTATTTATCTCAGGAGTTTGCCTAACTGATCTTGATTTTCAGTATGAGTGCGGACCATGAAAGCGTGGCCTCATGATCCTTCTGGCTTTTTGGGTTTTAAGCAGGAGGTGTCAGAAAAGTTACCACAGTTATAACTGGCTTGTGGTGGCCAAGCATTCATAGCGACGTCGCTTTTTGATCCTTTGATGTCGGCTCTTCCTATCATTGTGAAGCAGAATTCACCAAGCGTTGGATTGTTCACCCACTAAAAGGGAACGTGAGCTGGGTTTAGACCGTCATGAGACAGGTTAGTTTTACCCTATTGATGTCCGTGTTGTTGCAATAGTAATCCTGCTCAGTACGAGAGGATCCCCAAGTTCAGACATTTGGTGCATGTGCTTGCCTGAGAAGCCACTGGTGCGAATCTACCATGTGTGGGATTATGACTGAACGCCTCTTAGTCAGAATCCCACCTAAACCTAACGATACCGCAGTGCTGCGGGGCTTCGATTGGCCTGGGATAGCCGGCCGGGGTTCGAGAGTTGGAGAGTCACTCTAATACAAAGAAAGAAAGAAAGAAAGAAAGAAAGAAAGAAAGAAAGAAAGAAAGAAAGAAAGAAAGAAAGAAGGCACAGAGCCAATGCTTGTCAAAACTCTCACCTGGTAGATGCATGGTGCGTCTTTTTTGCTCTCTGGGACATCTGACAGTGGAAGGGGGATGGTGGGCCTTATTTTAAATTTTTTTTTTAGACAATGTCAAGCCAATTCAACCCACTAAATGAAAGACAGAAGAAAAAAGGCGCAAAGGGTCACCATTATCGAACTGTCACCTGAGGGATGGATGTTGGGTCTTTTGTGGCTCTCTGGGACAGCTGACAGGGGAAGGCCCAATCGTCCAACTCTCACTTGGGGATGGTGGGTCTTATGCTCTCTGGCTAGAGCTGGTGGCTTTATTCGCAAAGCCAATACACATCACCCTAACAAAATAGAAAAGGAAGAAAAAAGACACAGAGTCAACGCTTGGCCAACTGTCACTTGGGGGAAGGTGAGACTTAGGCTTGGGGTTGGGATAGGGCTGGGTTAGGGTTATGGTGAAGGTTGGGGTAGAATCCCTGAGGGGTTGGGGGATGGTGACATATGTTTATGGTGGTGGTTGACTGGCAGGCTTTGTTTCCTGTTTTTTTGTCAATTATTATTTTAGGGTTAGAGTTAGAGTTAGAGTTAGGGTTAGGGTTGGGGTTGATTCCCTGAGGGGTTGGGGGATGGTGAAGGATGTTTATGGTGGTGGTTGACTGGCAGGCTTTTTTTTCCTGTTTTTTTTTTTTTTTTGTTAATTATTATTTTAGAGTTAGGGTTAGGGTTTGGGTTAGGGTTAGAGTTAGGGTAAGGGTTGGGGTTAAAGTTAGGGTTAGGGTTGGGGTTGGGGAAAGGGTTAGGGTTGAAGTTGGGGTAGATTCCCTGAGCGTTTGGGGTATGGTGATGGATGTTTATGGTGGTGGTTGACTGGCAGGCTTTTTTTCCAGTTTTTTTTTTGTTTGTTTTGTTCTGTTGTTAATTATTATTTTAGGGTTAGGGTTGGAGATAGGGTTAGGGTTGGGGATAGGGTTAGGGTTGAAGTTGGGGTAGATTCCCTGAGGTGTTGGGGGATGGTGAAGGATGTTTTTTGTTGGTGGTTGACTGGCAGGCTTTTTTTCCTGTTTTTTTTTTTTTGTATAATCGCCACAAACGGAACAAGACAATAGAAAAGAGGCCTCCACTGAACAACAGGGAACAATCCACAAACAACTCCGCACACACACAGAAGTAGAAAGGGATAAAACCAATGAAAATGACATAACGGAGCAACTTGGACACACATCCAGCACTGTGGTCGCCACAAAGCATCCCACCACACAGGTAGACAGGGCCACTTCACCCAGCTTACACTCGGACGATTCGATCGAATACCAATTTCCCACATATTCAGTTAGCACAGTGCATAGATCATCGCCCAGGTTGGAGGAGGAAACTGAAAACAATGAAAATGCGCGAAATGATGAGACAAGTAACGAAACCCACGAAACACATATAACACAAAATCAAAACAAGGAACTCGCGACACCCGCTACACCGAAACGACTCAACAGCGACACACACGCACCCACGACACCTTCCACACCAAGATCGGTAGGTAGACCGTACAAACACATCAAGACAGATAAAAAACACGTAGACTGGAGTCTCAATTTAAAGAAAAAATTCGTCATAATAGGCGACTCTAATGTTGCGAGAATCCCGGCTTTTGACATTGAGGAACTCCAGATCAATAGTTTCCCCGGAGCCAAATTTCAGCACGCGGGTAATTTAGTTGAAACAGCCACCATCGCAATGGAACCGAAGGTATTGATGCTTTCGTTCGGGATAAACAATCGCACACAAAGATGCATCTCATCCACACAAAAAGAAATCTTAAGAGCGTTTAAACTGGCACGCGCCTGACTACCACACACAGAAGTTATCATACCACTGATTAATTTCAGTCAATCACTCCCAGATGAGGAAAAAATTCAATTTATAATAATAAATCTATCTATGGTAACACTAACTGCAGAACAAACGGAAATACTACGGAAAGGCCTTTCATTTGTTCCAGCGGCCAAAAGGGCCACACAAAAAATTGAACTATTACAAAGCCTACAGACTTATCACAGACGGATCAAACTAAAAGTACATTTCGAAGGAAAAAAGAATCAGAAAAAGAAACCTCCTTTCACACATAAATCGGATTGGACACCAACCTTATCTAGTTTACTCCCGCCAATTAAATCTTTAATTGAAGCAGACTACTACGCATATAAACATCTCAATTGGGGCCTTGTAGAAAAAGAAAATCTCACGAACAATGAAAAAAGAGCGATTAAAAACCTACAGAGTAACCAACAATTGGTCATCAAACCCGCCGATAAAGGAAACGCCGTTCTGCTAATGGACAAAACTGACTATCTGTGGGAAGGACATCGACAACTCAACAAACAGGAACATTACAGTGCACTGGAGAAACCCATATATCCCCAAACGGCATCAGAAATTAGAAAAATCTTAGAGGAAATGTGCGAAAAAAGAATTATCAGTGGGAACCAGAAGATTTATTTGGCAGGGTCGGGCACCCCAAGACCAAGGAGATTTTACTTGCTCTCTAAAATTCACAAGGACACACAGGACTGGAGCACGCCGTTCAAAATACCACCAGGCCGCCCGATAGTATCAGACTGCGATAGTGAATCGTATTACACAGCCGAATACATAGAATATTATTTGAACCCCATCTCACAACAACACAGCAGTTATCTCCGGGACACTTATGACTTCATACAAAAGACACAAAATCTCAAGATCCCCATGGACGCACTCCTCTTTACTATCGACATAGATAGTCTCTACACAAACATCGAAACACAAGCTGGAATAGCGGCAGTGCAAGAATGCTTCAGGCGTTTCCCGGACCCTAAAAGACCAGACACATATTTGATCAAACTATTAGAAATAAATCTCACAAAGAATGACTTTGAATTCAACTCGAAATTTTATCTCCAAACAAAAGGCACTGCGATGGGCAAAAAATTCGCCCCATCATACGCAAACATATTTATGGCCGCCTGGGAGCGATCTGCACTAGAGACATTCCCTCTAAAACCCTTCGCATATTTCAGATTTCTTGATGACATTTGTGGAGTATGGACGCACGGCAGGGAGGATTTTCTAAAGTTTACAACACACTTAAATAATCACCAAAGCTCCATCACAATTAAATTCGAGATAAATAACCAACAAGTGAACTTTCTGGATGTGGTCACTTATAAAGGACCCAAATTTGAGAAACAAAACCAATTAGACTACAAAGTCTACTTTAAACCCACAGACACACACTGTTTACTGCATAGATCCAGCTTTCACCCAAAACACACATTTAGGGGAATATTAAAAACACAAATTCTTAGATTTCACAGAATATCATCACAGGAAACGGAATTCAATGCGGCAGTTCGAACTCTTTTCAAGGCACTAAAACAGCGGGGTTACGCCCGGACATATGTAAGGACTCACTGCAGGAGATGTGCAGAACTTTCAAAACCAGTTCGAATCAGGTCTGGAAATTGGTGCCACATTGTCTGTCATTCAGACCCAAGCCTAAGGCTATGTCATACCAGAACAGAGGATCCTTATTTCGAATCTTACTTGTGCCAGATGTTCGGAAGACCCTTCGGCTAACTTCGTTAATTATTAAGTCTAAAACAAAGGCGTTTTATAGGAGTTTCGGCGGGCTTCGTGTCACGAGACTGTTTTAATGACTCCCTGGTCATGTGCTGGCCTTAGGGCGCACTGTTCGCCCGCCAAATTCCTAGAGACTGAGAGATCTCTGGATTTTTAATCCATACATTGGATTAAATTGAAGACAATCTTTTGAAATATCGAAACGAAGGCAGATGCATCTTTTGAAATAATATGCTATAGGTTTTCCTCATATGTGGTGTGTGTTTCAACCAACCAGGTTAGCCAACGTGCTGTTTTAACAGATAAAAGTTCTGTGTGTGTCTGAAATGTATAGTGTTTGGTATTAAACTGAAACTAGTGACATTTACAATACATTGATGTGAGTGAAAAGTTTCTAGTACGAAGTAATATTCATTTTGTAACCTTTAATATAAGAGTTACAAACTTACAAGGCATTTTACCACGTGAAACCAACATGCATTCTCTGTTAATCATTGACTTCAACACATGATATGGGGCGTGTACCCGTTCCTCATGGTCACTGCTCATTGGAAGATGGAGCCACAGGGATGGACCAGACCAGGTTGCTTAAAACCGCCCTGCAACTGTAAAATCTTTGCTTTTTGCATCAAGCTCGCTCCTGCCAGCTGTGCACTCTGCCCCCTCTCGCCTGCACGGACACCGCACCGCCACACGATTGGGTCACCAAGAACTTTCATGCAACCTAGGTTTCAGGACCGCTGAAACCGCACGAACTTCCGCAAGTCGACTCTCCTCAGAGTCCGCGTCACCTCGGTAACCCAGAACAACAGCCAATCACGAGGGAGTGAGCCCAAAAGACGCCCCCGAAGCGAGTCACCACCCAATCAGGACCGACGTGCTCCACAAGCCCAAGTCAGCGAGGGAGATTCAAGATTTTCTTTAGCAAAATCGCAAGTAACACGAATTAACGTTGTCTCTAACTGATCTGGTGCTGATTAATCTTAAGCAGTTAAAGATACGCTCAATCTCTGCTTTTGTGGTTTCTCAGGTGTGATTCTAAGATCTAGTAAGAAATACTAGAATTGATTTGGGACTGTTGTCAACTCATTTTGCATCCTCCGAACTGCCTCTGTGTGTATGTGTGAATGTGTGTGTGCGTTTGTTTGTTGTTTGCTTATTACGTAGTTAGTTTCATGTATCGTAGTGTAGCTCAATAAATCTTTGTTCTCATTTTGTACGAACTGTGTTCTTGTTTATGTGCTTATCAGTCATTGTCTCGAGCTGTAGATTTTGTTACCTTGCTAAAAGTAACCCAATACTGTGTTATGTTATTATCGTTGGCCACGTAAATAATATAAACAAGATTGGTGACACGCGATCTATTCTATTCGCTGGGCGAATGGTAGATAAAGTGTGAGTCTTTTAATCTGATACAATCTGACTCTATTGAGTCGAATCAATGATTCGAATCGTCGAGATCCGATTCATTGAAATGAGCTAATAAATCCCTTATCGGTCTATTTAATGTAGCTTGGACCCCTACACATATCTCCGTAAAATTCTAAAAACATTCAACCAGTCCATCACAAATCCTACAACGAGAACAAACACACGCAATAAAATAATCCCCCTCGTAACGTTTTACTCGCAGCAGAGCAAACAGCTCAACACAGAAACAAAGGAAAACTTTACTAAATTTATTGAACCCACACGCTTTCTCCAGAGTCACAGACCCATTGCGGCCTTCAAGAGAAACAAAAATTTATTAGACACGTTAGTAAACAGCAAAATCAGTCAAACACCGAAGCCATCAAAGGTGGACGCACATAAACGTTACACAACGAGACGATGGGTGCAAAACAAAACAAACAAAACCATCTTTGAAACACAACATAACTGCGGAAGTGTCCAATTGCGTTTGCCTAATTTATTGTACGAAATGTCACAAACAATACGTTGGACAAACCAAGAATCAACTATCAATACGGACATATCAGCACACATACAACATATGGAACAGAATTGAAAAGCGGAAATTTCTGGTCAAACATTTCTTAATGCACGGGCTTCCGTCTATGAGAGTAACCGCCCTACAGTCTAGCCCCTTTTGGACATTACGAGAGAGGCTGAAATTCGAAAGGATTTGGATCAAAAGACTGGATACATTATACCCTAGGGGCTTAAATGAGAACTAAATAAAAAATAATAAAACTACTATATTCTCTTTCAACTTCTTTACAACCTGAAACTCTCCAGGTTTAACCTTCCTGCCTCAATCTCAGCACATTTGGAGAAAATAAACATCACAATTTCACGTCAGGATCAATTCTTAAACACCACACATATCTCCGCGTACACGCACGCATAAGTTTTTACAAAACAACTTACGGCTCAAAATACTGGAACGGCCCCTAAAACCCAGAGACACAGGAGTTTATGCGGTTAATCGCAATTTACGCAAACCAAGACCCACACCCTAACCCAAACCCTAACCCCTAACCCCTAACCCCAACCCCTAACCCCTAACCCCTAACCCCTAACCCCCAACCCCTAACCCTAACCCCCAACCCCCAACCCCCAATCCCTAACCCTCAACCCCTAACCACAACCCCTAACCCCTAACCCCAACCCCTAACCCCCAACCACAACCCCTAACCCCAACCCCCAACCCCTAACCACAACCCCTAACCCTAACCCCTAACCACAACCCCTAACCCCAACCCCTAACCCTAACCCCTAACCACAACCCTTAACCCCTAACCCCAACCCCTAACCCCCAACCCCTAACCCTGACCACAACCCCTAACCCCTAACCCTAACCCCAACCCCTAACCCCAACCCCCAACCCCCAACCCCTAACCCTAACCCCAACCCCTAACCACAACCCCTAACCACAACCCCAACCCCTAACCCCTAACCACAACCCCTAACCCCTAACCCTAACCACAACACCCCTAACCACAACCCCTAACCCCAACCACAACCCCTAACCCCAACCCCTAACCCTAACCACAACCCCAACCCCAACCCCAACCCCTAACCCTAACCACAACCCCTAACCCCAACCACAACCCCTAACCCCTAACCCCTAACCCCTAACCCTGACCCCTAACCCCAACCCCTAACCCTAACCCTAACCCTAACCCTAACCCTAACCCCTAACCCTGACCCCTAACCCCTAACCCCAACCCCAACCCCAACCCCAACCCCTAACCCCTAACCTAATCGCAATCCACGCAGACACCGCACCCTAACCCTAACCATGGGGACACGAACCCCGGGACAAAACAATCTGAAAACACAACCTGGATCACGAGAAGCAACCTCTGGATCTAAAACATAGGTCCAATACGTTGTTAATTTTCACAGGAACACACCTAAAAGAGAAAAAAGGAAGAAAACACGCACACACATATATTCTTTATTAAAGGAAGCAAAAGGGAAGCACAGGCCAACACATACAAACAACAGTAGAACCAATAAGGCAGGGACATAAATACAAATAAATAACTTGATAAAACAATTTAATTGATAAACCATTTCATCATTATTATTGAGAAAAAAATGAAATACACAAATACTTCACAGGATTAAGAGTGTTTTCTAAAACTGGGCGCACACACGCACATACATACACACACCAATAAAACACACACATCATGTGTAAGCGAAATAACACAAATCAAAAAAATAAATAAAAAAAAAAAACAGGAAAAAATGCCTGCCAGTCAACCACTACCATAAACACCCTTCACCAACCCCCAATCCCTCAGGGAATCTACCCCAACTTCAACCCTAACCATATCCCCAACCCTAACCCTAACCCTAACCCTAAAATAATAATTAACAAAAAAAAACAGAAAAAAAGCCTGCTAGTCAACCACCACCCTAAACACCCTTCACCATCCCCCAACCCCTCAGGGATTCTACCCCAACTTCAACCCTAACCCTATCCCCAACCCTAGCCCTAAACCTAACCCTAACCCTAAAATAAAAAAACTTAAAAAAAAAAAAACCAGGAAAAAAAAGACTACCACCATAAACATCTGTCACTATCCCCAACGCCTCACGGAATCTACCCCAACATCAACCCTAACCCTATCCCCAACCCCAACCCTAACCCTAACCCTAACCCTAACCCTATCCCCAACCCCAACCCCAACCCTAACCCTAACCATAACCCTAACCCTAACCCTTACCCCAACCCTAACCCTAACCCTAACCCTAATCCTAATCCTAACCCTAAAATATTAATTAAGAAAAAAAATAAAAAAACAGGAAAAAAAGCTTGCCAGTCAACCACTAACATAAACACTCTTCACCATCCCCCAACCCCTCAGGGATTCTACCCCAACTTCAACCCTAACCCTATCCCCAACCCTAGCCCTAACCCTAACCCTAAAATTTAAAAAAACAAAAACAAAAAAAAACGTAAAAAAAGACTACCACCATAAACATCTGTCACTATCCCCAACGCCTCATGGAATCTACCCCAACATCAACCCTAACCCTATCCCCAACCCCAACCCTAACCCTAACCCTAACCCTAACCCTTACCCCAACCCTAACCCTAACCCTAACCCTAACCCTAACCCTATCCCCAACCCCAACCCCAACCATAACCATAACCCTAACCCTAACCCTTACCCCAACCCTAACCCTAACACTAACCCTAACCCTAACCCTAACCCTAACCTTAACCCTAATCCTAACCCTAAAATAATAATTAACAAAAACAAAAAAAAAAAAAACTGGAAAAAAAGCTTGCCAGTCAACCACTAACATAAACACTCTTCACCAACCCCCAATCCCTCAAGGAATCTACCCCAACTTCAACCCTAAC
>CAIGQQ010033654.1:2733-22519 GCA_903798035.1 Danio albolineatus
CTTTAAAAATGACCTCTTTAAAACACTAATCAGATATTTGAGAACAGCAGATGTTTTCCAATCTTAAAATACATCCTGCAGACGCTTATGTGTGGTTTGCATGAATTTGGATCCTGGCTCATTTGGGTTTGTTCTGCTGTAGTTTCAGCTTTAGGCATCACATCCATAAACCACTCTCAGACTACTAGCTGGAACACAATATGGAACACAAAACTGCAAATACTTCAGGAGTATTGAAGTTGTCATCTGATTGGCTGAATTGGACACTATTTCCAAGAGACCTGTTGCATTCTTTAGGAAAACACAAGTGTCATAAAAGCAAACTAAACAGTTTTGTTTACAGCTTTGATATTAGTGCAAACTAAAAAAAAGCTTTCGAAAGGGTAGCTCATGCCAAATACTTTAAAATAAGTCCAAGACTGTTGGACTGTTATGCTACATTTCTAAGCCCCTATGCTATATGTTTACGTATTGAATCATATTCATTGGTCCATATATTATGGACAACCATCATATGAATATAGTTATTGAGTCATATTAAATCATAATGCACACTCTTCAAAATATAGGTTCCATGATGAACCAAACTTTTTTTTTTTTGTGATACTGTAAAATAACCTTTTTAGGTAAGTGCTCTTGCAATATTGAAAAGTTTCACATCCAGATTATAACATTGTCATTGTCAATTGATATGTAAAAAAACAACAACTGATGTTCCATACATGCCAAGCCAGATGGCAATGTCTTCACAAGCACAAACAGTGTAGAAGTAATTTACATGTGCATGACATTTCACAAAATTATGTTTTTGTAGTTTATATGGAATAGAAAGAACACTTAAAAAGTTAGCCTAGAGTTATTTTCAGGTTCACAAAATGCCACTATTATGGCAATACATGTCATATGTACATTTAAAGGTGCAGTACTTTCGGTGGTCTGCCTAAACGCTGTCCAGTTAGCATAATATCTTTCAAATACAATTCCTCCCCTGCCGTCCAAAGCCACGCCTCCTGATATCATGAACATGCTCATTAAGACGACAGAGACCCACAATGTCATTCTCCAGTTAAAAAACTTTATAGTACTTTATAACACTACAATTCTGACTGGAAAACTGTATTATATATGGCACGTTTTAATTTGTGTATATAACAAGCAAAACTTGTCATAATGTGCAATATGTCATGCATGTAAAGCTCGCTGGTCTCTCTCACATGCTGTCCTAAAGCAACTATGCTTACACTCTAAAAAAAAAGGTGCTAAATAGCACCAAAACTGGTTCTTTGGTCGTAACGAGGGGGGAACCTTTTTTGGTGCTATACAGCACCTTAAAAAAATAGGTGCTATATAGTACTTTTGTCAAATGATGCTATATAGCACCTATATTTTTTAGGTGCTCATAATGTTACTTTACCCTTTCCGCAATTAAAACCGCCATAAGAGTTATGAGAATTAGCTATAAGAACAAGTGCTTACCAGTAGTATTGGTGCTATATAGCACTTTAAACACCCCAAAGAACCACTGAAAAACCTTTATGGTGCTTTAAAGGTTCTTTACACAGTAAAAGTGCTAAATAGCACCTCAAATATCGCAAAGAACTTCTGAAGAACCACCGAAGAACCTTTTTTTTTAAAGAGTGTAGCGCAGGAATTATACATTGTAAACAATATGGGGAGCACATATTGTTCTACAGGTTGTCATTGTTCAAAAATGAACCAATGTGAATATAAAAGCAACTTCACCTCAGTAAAGCAGGCCAGGCGGAATAGTGCTGTTTACCGATGTTTTGTTGTTAAACTAAATAGAAATCTACATTATCGATGCTGTGAAAGGCCCCTTGTGAAATTTAAAATAGTCACATTTGGCCGAGAGATTTCAGTGGCTGAACTGTGCATATAGCCCATTTGTAACAACATAATCTACATCAGTTTTGCGTGACTAAAATAGTTTTAAAACATTACCTGTCTAAAAGAAATACTTCAGCCATGGTGTCATCTTTCCTCCAGTGTGCAAAAGTAACTTTAATATTGATTCAGCATTTTAAAAAGTTTTGATTTGCTCTCTCTAGCCTGCAGGGAAATGCGCGTGCATGCACATATAGGCGCAAATAGCGGATCTGCATAAATGGGTGCAGGCAAATCTACATTTGCTGACAGACAGTTTGGGCTGCTTATCAGAATTATGGGAAATGTTGGACTGCCAAATTTGAATTGAATTAATATTTTTTTGTTTGTTTTATGCATTATCCAGAACATAAAAATACATATCAACACATTTAGATCATTTACTTTATTCATTACTATTGGACTGTGAAGAGACTTTCAACCAGCACAACAAATTTTTTTTCTGAAGACAGTCATGTACTGCACCTTTAAGCTTATTACAACCAAAAAAAAAAAAAACCTTAGTTGAGTTGAAAATGGTGTGTAAATGCCCTCTTATTTCACATTCCACAGTGTTTTACTGAACTCTTTCATGCTATTTTTTTTCTTCTGTTAAAGGAACATTATGGACATTAATACTCTCTGGTTGTTGTAGAATTTGAAGATGAAGAGAACGTTACTGTACACTGGAAAAATGTCGCTATTGAGCTGACTTTTAAAAATACCCCGAGTTGGATGCAAATTTCAGGATCTTGACAGAAAGAGTAGCTTTTACTATTACTTTTTCTTACTTTGAATTATTGTTTTCCACATTATTTATTTGCCCACTGTATAATAAAGAGTTATCCCTATTTTGGAATACAGCCCATGACACACATTTGTATGCCCATATTCTCTCAGTGGAAGAAATATTTGATTTGGCCATGTTGGTGATCCCGGTGGTCAAACCACACATTATAACATTTTAGGAGGTGAGGTGTCACTCACTTCTCCTAAAAATGTCTTTATGCCTCAAGTCCACGTTACTCACACATAAAAATAGTAGTCTGTGACGTGTTTGTGGTTTCCCTACAGCTGTGAGCTTCAATGTCTGCATGTATACACGCGTGTGTGTGTGTGCACTTGTAGTGTGCAGCATTGGTGTTTGGTGTGTGTAAAGCTATGTTGGTGTGGGGTCCTCATTCCCCCCCACAGCCTCACGGAATGGTATTTCCCATACTTCTTTTCTGCTTCCAGGGAAATGCCTTGGCTGTTGGGGAGCCCAGCTCGTAAATATGCAGTTCAGGGAGATCCTCGTTTATTTGGGCTTAGTAGGGGAGAATGAGGTAGGTTGATTCTGTCATTTCCCTCTTTTTCTCAGCATTAGGAAACAACCTGCTAATACGCCTTAATACATTTAACTGTGTTATTTTGGGAAAATGAATGAACACATGTGGATGCTCAGCCTACTAATGAGTCACATTTACCAAAGGGAAGCAATCTGTGTGATATTAACAAACACCGATTGTCCAGAGTTCATTTAAATTAGTGTTTTCATATACTGTATATGAATAAATGTATGATGAAACTAATCAGCAGGGAGAAAAACAAGTGAAAACTATAATAAATCCAAAGTCAGAATAGAAGTAGGGAGGTAGGGAGAAATTTCATCATAGCTACTTTGATTTATTTTTGTTATTCTGATCAAGTATAAATGGAATCTTGGCAGTGGCACAAGGAAACTCATTTGTGTTCAATTTTGAGGTCTGTCAACTCAGAATGGGTTATTAGGCCTGACGGAGGATCCTGGTGGTTGTTTTTTTAACAACTCTGCTGACATCTGGTGGGCATTAATGCTATTACAGAAGGGCATTTGTAACCTTCTTGAGAACCAGTTACTGTTGAAATGAAATGAAAACCTAACAGTCACTAATGGATGCCATATTAACTGTAATGTATAAGGCTCTCTTTATTCAAGTCATGTCTGTACTGTAGATCATTGACACAAAGAAGTCTGGATTCACTTAGAATGAAAGCACATTATAATGCGTTTAAAAATCAATCGCAACCACTGGAAGATCTCCATTTTGAATACGTGAAACAACAGCTCATTTTTCTTTATAAACATACAGCTTTACTTTGCCAAATCTGTGTTTATTTTGCAAATTTAAAGACATTGACTTCATGCTGTTCTTTTGTCGTACAAGAGATTGAAACATTTGTAAATGAGTGATTACATACTTCTTAACCAATGTACTATACAGAAAAAAAAAAACTATTACATTTACAGTGGAAGATCTGGGTGTGCATGTGTGTGTCAAATTATATATGTGTTGTCAGACAAATATAATAGAAAAAAAAAACATAATTTGTTATGCTATGCTTAACAGGTTTCCTCAAGGATAATAATAATGTGTATGTGAAACTTTAGATTCATTTTTGTAAACACATTAACACAGAAGTGTACATATATTAAAATATTAGTCCAATAAAAAGCATAAAGCCCTGATTTTCCATTTTAATTGAGTCAAATTATTAAAAGTAAACAGCTAGTACATAACACAAACAGTAGACATAAAATGTGTCTTAATTTCTGCTGAAAAATCTAAGTAGGAAATAAGTAAGTAATGTGTATTTATATAGCACATTTATTGTGTATGGCCATACCCCCAAAGCGCTTCACTATCATGAGGGGGTTTCTCTACACCACCACCAGTGTGCAGCATCCACTTGGATAATGCGACGGCAGCCACAGGACAACTGTGCCAGTGCGCTCACCACACACCAGCTATAGGGGGAGTGTAGAGACAGTGATAGAGCCAATTCAGTGGGTGGGGATGATTGGGAGGCCAATAAGGGCCGATGGAGTTAATGTGGCCAGGACACTGGGGTTAAACCCCTACTCTTTACGAGAAGCGCCATGGGATTTTTAATGACCGCAGAGTGTCAGGACCTCAGACCTCAGGCGATCACTGACAGTATAGTGTCCTCTTCACTTCACAAGGGCATTAAGACTCACACAGACCACAGGTTGAGCGCCCCTTGCTGGCCTCAATGACACCACTTCCAACAGCAACCTAGTTTCCAGGTACTGACCATGATCAGCCCTGTTTAGCTTCCGTGAGTAACCAGTCTTGGGCTGCAGAGTGATATGGCTGTGGCTTATTAATGATATACTCACAATATAAAATGTATATAGTAACATGCTATAACCATACATGTTTTATTTGTACAGTAGTATGTACTACAAAAGTGAGGAAGATTGATCTACATTAATTTGTGTTAATTAAACATTGTTCAGTTAAATTTTCAGGTATTAAATCAAACTTGTACTGTCTTGTACAACTCTCCCCTTGTACTGGCTTAAACAACTCACTCTTTTTTCGTGAATCCACGAGAGGCCGCTGTATACATTTTTTGAGATCTCAAATTTCTTTCGCAAGTGCCATTCGTGCCTGCTGTTCTCGCATAAACCCACCAGAGGGCACTGTCGACTGACTGTTTGACAGACTAAAAGACTGACTGACTGACTGACCAATCAATCGATAGACCCACCCTCCGCCTTCCCTAAACCCAACCAGTTTTATCGATTGACCCACCCACACATATTCCTAAACCCAACCAACAATTTTCAAAAGTAATCCAGAAAAAAGGAAAAGCCCTCGTCTCATTTTTACCATGTTTTCAGATTTTACCGCATTCTCACCCTGTTATTTACTGGTTTATTAAATTTTTTTGGATTCTGTTTTTGTCTTACCTGCTTTCTGGAACTGTTCTTCACCAGACTCGAACCCTGTTATCGTGGCCAACTCCTCTCTGCGTCTCAAGTCTGCCAATGAACATGGAGAGCTAACGGCACAAACTGGTTGCAGTGGGAAAGTCATCCAAATGGAGGTAAGCGGTTAGCTGGTAAGTGCAAAAAGGAATGGCGTCACACCGCCCCGTTGTCACATCCCCTGCTCGTTCCCGCAGTCCCAATCACCACTCTCAATCACCAGCCACCACACACCACAGCCGTGAGCACTCCCCTGATTATTGATTCCTCACACCTGCAAGCACTTCCCTCTGCACACATAAATACTCGCCTCACTCATTCACTCATTGACTGGTATCACGTTCACACGTCCAACCCTACCTACCCTCCTTGCCGTCCTTGGATGCTCTCCTGTGCTCCCAACGACTCAGCCTTGCCTTCTTCAGATCCTACTACAGGGAAGTGACTTTGATCTCACATTAAGACTTGTGTGCACTCTATACTCACCTACCTGGATCTCGTCTCTGATCAATCCTCCTGGCATTGATACCACGTGTGTCCTTATTGAAGACTGTTCAATAAAAGTATCACTTTTATAATCCCTGACTCCCTCTCCTTGTTGTGACCGTGACAGGATACCAGTCCGGAAGTAAACAAACCACTCGGCGGCTTGATGGAAGCTTCCGCTGGATCCCCCGATCCTTTCACCGAGATAGTGACTACGTTTGCACAAACGTTTCCTTCCACACCTCCGAATACAACGTCTGGCTTCCCCTCCATCGCCAACACGCCTCTCTCTCACCTCCTCTGCTATAACGGCGAACCCAGCACCTGCAGCGGCTTCATTCTTCAGTGCTCTCTGTACATTGAAGCAAACTCTCCACGATTCCCGAACGAGGTATCAAAAATATCATACATAATCTCACTGCTTACAGGGAAAGCGCTCGTTATGGTCTTCAAAGAGTCCTGCACTGTCTTTGTTCCAAGCCTTCAGCAACCACTTCCGGGAAGTGTTCGGTGCAACACTCACCCCGCTTTCAGTGCATGACGAGCTCATCAACTTCCGTCAAGGTACCACCTCCATCCATGAATACACGCTAAAGTTTCGCACACTCGCTGCCAGTAGCGGCTGGAATCAGGTGGCACTCCTCGCCGCCTACCGGAGGGGTCTACAGCCCGAAGTACATAAACATATGGACATTTATGAAGACAGTGCTAACATTGAAACTTTCATCAAGAAAGCTACATCCGTTTCCCTACACCTCTCTGCCTGCTCCTTGCCATCACCTGTCGTCAGAGATCCTCCTGTCCGGGCTCCTTCACCACCACCATTGTGCACCGACGAACCCATGGTAATGGACGCACACCACCTGACCGTGTCGGAACGTCAACGCCGAATCCAACGCAGGCTCTGTCTATACTGCGGAGAGGCATCCCACCAGATAGCTGCCTGTCCAGTCCGTTCACCTTGTCCAATGGTGAGTGCCTTCTCCCTTACACCTGCTGTATCCAACATGCCCCATATCCCTGCCAGAATAATCATTCACTCCCCTACTCTTGCCGTGCATATCCTGGTGGATTCAGGAGCAGCTGGAAACTTCATCTCCTCCAACTTCCTTGCCAAACACCACATACCCACCGTCTGCAGTGATACCACCTTCCAAATCACCACCATTCAAAACTCACCATTGGGCGATGGTAAAATCACACGGCGGACTAAGGAAGTCACCCTACTCACCTCACCTAACCACGTAGAAAAGCTGGTTCTCCTCGTCCTCCCACATGCTAACGTGGATATTGCGCTGGGTCGTCCGTGGCTAATCCAACATCAACTAACGATCGACTGGAGCACAGGAGACATATTGTCCTGGGGCCCTGCCTGCGGTGAACACCAGAGCACTCCAGTACAACCCCGCTCCAAAACCAGCCGCAAGACACTTCCCGTACACTCCACCATCATCCAGCAACCTCCTGAAACCACGTTACCCTCGATCCCGAAATCCTATCACTCCTACCTCGATGTCTTCAGTAAAGAACGGGCCACTCAACTACCCCCTCACCGGCCCTGTCACTGTAGTATCGACCTGCTGCCAGATGCTAAAATACCACACAGATGGATTTATCCTTTTTCCCGACCTGAGTACGAGGCGATGGGGAACTACATCCAAGAGGCCCTCCGTCAGGGGTTCATCAGACCTTCCACTTCTCCCGCTGCATCCAGCTTCTTTTTCGTCTCCAAGAAGGATGGTGGTTTGAGGCCGTGCATTGACTATCGGGTCCTGAATGAAGCTACCGTGAAGTTCGCCTATCCCTTGCCGCTTGTGCCCGAGGCCTTGGAGGAACTCAGGGAAGCCTGGATTTTCACCAAGCTGGACCTTCGCAGCGCCTATAACCTGATCCGTATCCGAGCAGGGGACGAGTGGAAAACCGCCTTCATTACCCCTACTGGCCACTATGAGTATCAGGTGATGCCCTATGGCCTAGCCAACAGTCCTTCCATCTTCCAGAGTTTTATGAATGAGATTTTCCGAGACCTCCTTCACAAATTTGTAATTGTATACATAGACGACATACTCAATTATTCTCGTAATCTGACTGACCACCAACACCATGTTACTCAAGTCCTCCAACGTTTACGCCGGCATCACCTGTACCTCAAAGCCGAGAAGCGCGAGTTCCATCAGTCCACCTTCTCCTTCCTCGCATATGTGATCTCTGCTGAGGGGGTCCGTATGGAGACCAGCAAAGTTGAGGCCGTGGCCAAGTGGCCGGAACCTCAAACTGTCAAAGAGCTCCAGAGGATCCTGGGATTTGCGAACTTCTACCATAGATTCATCAGGAACTACAGCCTTCTCTCTGCCCCGTTAACGTCTTTACTCAAAGGGGGGAAAAACATCTATCTTGGGATTCCCGCGTCTGTCAGGCCTTTGCCACCCTCAAGCAGAAATTCACCTCGGCTCCCATCCTACGTCACCCCAATCCTGCTCAGCCCTTCTTGGTGGAAGTGGATGCAGCAGATGTAGGAGTTGGAGCCATACTATCGCAATGGTCTGGTGAGCCCCCTGCTCTTCACCCGTGTGCGTATTACTCCCAGAAACTGAGCCCTACGGAACAAAACTACGGTATTGGAGACCGAGAACTGCTGGCCATCAAACTCGCCTTCAAGGAATGGCGGCACTGGCTCGAGGGAGCCCAATCACCCGTCGCAGTGCACACCGCCTCAATGCTCGTCAAGCCCGCTGGTCCCTGTTCTTTAACCGATTCAACTTTTACATCACCTACCAGCCCGGCCATAAGAACTGTAAGGCAGACGCCCTTTCCCAAATGTTCTCACCCGACCCAACCTCTGACACTCCCGAAACCATCCTACCATCCACCATATTCCTTGCTCCCATCCTCTGGAATATGGATGAGGAGATCCATGCCGCCGGCCTCGAAGAGCCAGCACCCCCTGAGCTTCCCCAGGGCCTCACCTATATACCTACCGGTCTCCGTACCCGTCTCCTGGAGGACACGCACACGCCCCTCGACTCAGGACACCCTGGCAGCAGGCGAACCCTCTCGCTCATCCACAACAAGTATTGGTAGCCAAATATGGCCGCCGAAGTCTCCCAGTATGTCCGGGGGTGCTCGGTCTGCGCCATCACCACCACTCCTCACCATCTACCAGAGGGAAAACTTCAACCTCTGCCCATTCCCCGCCGGCCCTGGACACACCTGGGAGTAGATTTTGCCACCGACCTGCCACCCTCCAGAGGTTATACTACCATCCTTGTGGTGGTTGACTGCTTTTCCAACGGCTGAAAGCTAATTCCCCTCAAGGGCATGCCTTCAGCCCTAGAAATCGCAGAGGCCCTCTTCCAACATGTATTCCGCAACTTTGGCATCCCCGAAGACATCGTCTCAGATAGGGGACCACAGTTCATATCCAGGGTCTGGCGGGCTGTCTTCCGTCTCCTAGGAACCACCATCAGTCTCTCCTCCGGATATCACCCTTAAACCAACGGCCAGACTGAGCGCAAGATCCAAGAAATCGCTCGCTACCTTCGGACATACTGTGCTCGCCACCAAAATACCTGGAGCCAGTATCTACCATGGGCAGAGTATGCTCAGAACTCCCTCCGTCAAACCACCACCGGACTCACCCCTTTTCAATGTTTTCTTGGCTACCAACCTTCACTATTCCTTAGGACCGGGGAAGCCTCTGAGGTGCCTGTGGTGGACAATCGAGAGGGTGTGGGACTCAGCAGACTCAGCAGGGACACAGAAACCTCCAACCGCCATTGCCTCCCTAACCCCACTTACAGTCCTGGGGACAAAGTCTGGCTGTCCACCAGGAATATCCCCCTCCGACTGCCCTGTAAGAAGCTGAGTCCCCGCTACATAGGGCCTTACACCATGCACTCCCAAATCAACCCAGTCACCTACCACCTGAACCTACCTCCACAGTACCGTATATCCTCTTCATTTCATGTATCCCTCCTCAAACCTCACACTGACCCTGTACCTTCTCCCTTCACAGAACCCGGACCGTCTGCCCCTCCAGAGCCACCTGAGGTCCTCAGGGACCATATCTGCCAGGTCAAGGAAATCCTCAGCTCCCGGCGGCGGAACGGCCAACTCCAATACCTTGTAGCCTGGGAAGGATTCGGTCCCGAGGAGAGGTTGTGGGTTCCCCGCAACGACATCCTAGACCCTGCTCTCCTCGAGGACTTCCATCAGCTTCACCCCAACCACCCAGACCTTGAAGTCGTGGCCATCCCCGCCGTCGCTCTCGGGTGCCAGGAGTCACCCGTCAAGGGGGGGGTACTGTCACATCCCCTGCTCGTTCCCGTAGTCCCAATCCCCACTCTCAATCACCAGCCACCACACACCACAGCCGTGAGCACTCCCCTGATTATTGATTCCTCACACCTGCAAGCACACATAAATACTCGCCTCACTCATTCACTCACTGACTGGTATCACGTTCACATGTCCAACCCTACCTGCTCTCCTTGCCGTCCTTGGATGCTCTCCTGTGCTCCTAACGACTCAGCCTTTCCTTCTTCAGATCCTACTAAAGGAAAGTGACTTTGATCTCACATTAAGACTTGTGTGCACTCTATACTCACCTACCTGGATCTCCTCTCCGATCAATCCTCCTGGCATTGATTCCACGTGTGTCCTTATTGAAGACTGTTCAATAAAAGTATCACTTTTATAATCCCTGACTCCCTCTCCTTGTGATTGTGACACCCGTAGAGTTTGTTTAAAAAAATTAAACGCAGCTATACGTACCTCTGGCTACATAATGTGCGGCCTCCAGAAACATAGCACTACGTTTTCAAAATTGAGCCTGTGTTGTTTTACCGTGTTCTTAAAACTAAGATGAAGAAGCTATTAAATAAAATATATATTATAATATTAAAATATTTTGTTTTATGTGCACACAAAAGTATTCTAATAGCTTGAAAAAGTATTCCGATTGAACCACTGAAGGCATAAGGTCTGTTTTGAAGATGGTTTTGACTACCTTGAATGAGTCTGAAATCTTGCTGTCTCTGATGGATGAGGAAGCTTTTAGATTTCACCTAAAATGTCAATTAATGTCCCCAGGGGATTGGAACAATATAAGAATCCATAATTAATAACATAACTTTAAAATTTTGGGCGAACTAACATTTTAAAGGTACAGTATATAAGACTGACACCCAGTAGTTGAACAAGGTATAGCGGTTCAACACAAAACACCCGGCCCTCTTGCCAGATTGATGACACCAACAGCGTGCTTGACTATCGAGCCTACACCATAACTACATGTGACGATATGCAACAAAAGTATTCTTTTCTGTGTTAAAAGAGCTCATGTCCAGACCATCACCTGACACTCTTTTAGAAACTCATAACTCAGGTACTGATTATTTGCTGTTTTTCATTGTTAAATGATACCATAGTTATACCAGAGTTTGAATATCATTTTACGTGATAAAAATATTTTAAAATAAAAAAGTCATAACGCTTGTTCATTTATTCATTTTCTTTTCGACTTAATCCCTTCAATAATGTGGGGTCGCCACAGCAGAATGAACCGCCAACTTATCTAGCGTATGTTTTACGCAGCAGATGCCCTTCCAGCTACATCTGGGAAACATCCATACACACTCATTCACACACATATACAAAGGACAATTTAGCTTATTCAATTCACCTATACCACATGTCTATAGGGGAAACCAGAGCACCCAGAGGAAACCCACACAAACACGGGGAGAACATGCAAACCCCACACAGAAATGCCAACTGACCCAGCCGAGGCTCGAACCAGTGACCTTCTTGCTGTCACCTACTGCGCCATGTGATGCCCAACTTTGCATGTACTTTTAATAATGTTAAAAATGTTTAATATGTATTAATTTGTTTCTAAACCTTATCATTTTGTTAAAGTGCAGTGCACTATTCTATGCTTCTAAAATTGGCTGGTTTTTAAATGTTTATGTTGTATTGCATCTGGTGCAGACGACAAATAATAATAATAATACATTTAATAATAATAATAAATTGCTTGTCACTGGAATCTTGCCACGCTGATTTTTAGGACATGGTGTTAAGCTGTTCAGCTGATGTTTAAGTTTGTAATATGTATATTATTTTAAAAACATCTAATGTGTATTTTTAACTCTGAATCTGCATCTCATTTCGGAAGCCGACTGCTGCTGTCCTCCAGAGTTCATATTTTCAATGCAGTCGCATACATTGAAGCATTTTCTCCTTAATTTTATGGTTTATTTCCAGCAGTGTGGGGTGCTGGAAAAATAAAAAAGTAAAATAACGGATATTAAATTACAGAAATTTACCGTAAAATAACAGATATTAAATTACAGAAATTTACTAGAAATTTAAATGCAAGGAAATTTCTGTAATTTAATATTCATTATTTTACGGTATATTTCTGTAATTTAACTGCCATTATTTTAAGTTTTTTTTTTTTTTTTTTCAGGACGCCAGCTGCTGGAAATAAACTGTACAATAACAGATTTTGTTTACAGTGCAGGGTGATGAGATACTGTATAATTGGGGGAAACTGGCAGTGGGTGGGTTATAGAGACCAAAGCAAAGACATACTGTATATCCCAACAGGAAATACACATTTTCAAAGGAAAATAACTGACTTTGTATTGTTTTTCAGATCAACAAATATGTTCATTTTGCATGTTTCTTAAACATCTGCAATCATACTATAGTATTTGAATGCTTTAGGAGATTAAAGAAAACAATCTAACTTACCCTAATATGCTAAACTCTAAACTCCAGCAATGTCAGTTCCAAAACCGTTCCATCCATCATTAACTCATGTTAACCGAAAACACAAAAGCTCTCAGATTTAACCTAAATATCTTCTTTTGTGTTCTGAAAATGAACGAAGGTTGGATTGGAGGTTGAGTAATTAATAACATAATTTTCATTTTTGGATTTTCTAACACTTCAAAAAACTTAAGTTCTGGAAAACACCCCAGGTCCAGCACATCTACTGCATTATTTTTAAGTTGTCCAGAGAGTCTGACAACCCTAATTAGCTGGTTCAGGTGTGTTTAATTAGGACAGAAGCTAAACTCTGCAGGACTGCTCAGATTATTGTTTTCAAGATTCCAACAGTGTGCTATAGTGCATGCAGTGCTTGTCCAATTCATGCAAAGCTGATAATGATTATTATATACATTTTTATTTGTTCATTACAGACATTCACACATTCACAAAACCAAAGGCAGCTGTTGGCATGGAAAAACAAACTCCACAAGTTGTTTAGGTAGTGGAAAGAAAACCCCTTTAAAAGGAACCAGATTCAGCTGGAGGAGCCTGTTCTACTCTGCCGATGCACATGTGCTAAATATTATCTAGTTATATGTAACACAATCATCTAGTCATTGAATAAAATGAAGTAAAACAATTTCATTTTTCAATACGCAAGTGTTGAAGAGAAAGGATATGAGCACAATAATGCAATTGTAAGAGAGATTTGCTCGTTCATTAAATCCATTCTAGATTGACAATGGTGATGTCAGCGGATCAGAATAGGAGAAGTAGTATGGTATTATTTATAAAAAGTAAGCATGTATGGGATGAATTTTTGTTTTAGGAGAAAAAAAAAAAATCACCCTGTCCCTGATAATATATCAATCATAAAATGTGCTCCCCCCAGCCCCCTCAGATTTTGGTTTGCTGCCTCAGGGCAACAACATGCTATTAGGTCACTAAATTGCCAAGGTTTTCTGTATATGATTATAGGTTAAATGAAGAACATACAAGCAATACATACATTAAAGTTTTCATTTTACATAAACAATATCAACGATACTTCATCAAACACCAGCCATGTGTTGTGTGTTTCTGTGGGGTACCGACTGAATTTACTGATTTACAGGAGTGCACAAACTCAGTCCTTGTGGGCCGGTGTCCTGCAGAGTATAGCTCCAACCTAAATTAGACACCTGAACTAGCTACTCAAGCTCTAGCTATCATAGAAACGTATTGACAGGTTGGCAATTTAACTCTGGAACTAAACTCTGAAGGACACCAGCCCTCTGGGACCTAGTTCTGGCACCCTCCTTTAGATCAGTGGTTCCCAAAATGGGGATTAGGACTCCTCGGGGGGGGTCGCTTGGTGATTTCATTCATTCATTCATTCATTCATTCATTCATTTTCTTTTCGGCTTAGTCCCTTTGTTAATCTGGGGTTGCCACAGCAGAATGAACCGCCAACTTATCCAGCATTTGTTTTACGCAGCGGATGCCCTTCCAGCTGCAACCCATCTCTGGGAAACATCCATACATTCTCATTCACACTCATACACTACAAACAATTTAGCTTACCCAATTCACCTGTACCGCATATCTTTGGACTGTGGGGGAAACCGGAGCACCCGGTGGAAACCCACGCGAACACGGGGAGAACATGCTTGCTGTGAGGTGACAGCACTACCTACTGTGCCACCGTGTCGCCCGCTTGGTGATATCCTAAAAACAAATGTATTTATTTTTTATAACCTTTATAAAATTTATAACCTGCAGAAGATAAAAATAGTAGTTAATTGTTAAATAAAAAAAACAGCATGTTTTTTTTTCCATTGGATTGCGACCCCTGGAGTCATTACATTTAATTAAAGCCAGCAATAGGGTCAGATGCAGCAGATTGTTAACATGGCACCAGGTTAAACTTTGACACCTTTGCGGCATTCATGTCAATTAAAAATAAAAACAGGCCTCAACTGAACATGAAGGATGATCTCCGATTGGCGTCCAAAATTAAACAAAGAATACACTTGGGTATATTGGTGTGTGTGCACTGTTGCATGAAAGGTTTGTATATTTATGACCACCTCAGAAAATATTGGGAGTCATGAGCCACTGGCATTTAAATTAACCTTTTCATTCTGTCATTCCCTTCCTGTCTATCCATGACCAGTGTTGGGAGTAACGCGTTATAAAAGTAATGTATTACAGTAATGTATTACATTTTCCTGTAACGCAGTAGTGTAAGGCATTACTAATGCATTTTCAGTAATATTTTACTCGGTACATGTTCAGTAACGCGTGCGTTACAACAAACTTTTCGCCCGCAAGAGATTAACAAATAAAAATAGCGCAGTTCTATTTCCTGTTCGTGGTCAGTGAATATACGCGCGACGTGTGTTGTCATTAATCTCCCTCTGGCTATTGGAACTTTTTACTTTGAACGCGGAGTGATTTCAGCTTCTGAGCTCGAGGTCCGAGGCGATTAGCTCAGCCCGGTGCGCAGTAATGTTAAGCCCTAACACACAGCGGAAAAGCGGCAAATTGATTCGCGAGATGGACGTAGGTACATATAGTGTTATTTTTACTGACAAACGTATTCATGTAATACGAGCGAGCGATCGCGCGCCGGTTTCTCCTCGCGTGCACTCAAAACACGGCTGCTCATGTGCGGATGATGTGCTCTCGCTCCGTTAGATGATGCAGACTCACAATTTGTGACTTGTGTTACCTCTTCTTTTTGGGCTTTTGCTCTAAATATTATATTATCTTATACTATATATCCAGAGATATTTCTACACTTTTTACCTACAGGTTGAGGTAAATTCTGAAATAAATTCTAGTGTTTTTGAGTGTTAGGTATACTAGGCTAGTATAATTTTCAACTTGTTAATAAATGCTTCAGCATACAGTAGTAGGAATAGTGAACTGATAAAATAAAATACAAAGTGGAGTTTTACTACAGTAAAGTGTGGTGAATTGTAGAATAATATACACTAATATTGTAAGAAAAAAAAATACAGCACTGGGTAATTTGTTTATATTTCACTTGTTGTGTTACCATAGCAACTATAGTTTTACCACAACAGATTCATTGAAGTACTTTACTATAGTAATGTTCAAAACACAGTACATGCCAATAGATATGTTCAGGGGCCCTGTGGAACAGCTTTTCCTCAAAATGAAGAGGACAACAGGGAAAATGTTCTCCAAAATCTTATCAACAATGTGGAAGACCACATCTTATTTATTTGAAGAGTAAATAGTACAGTAGGCTATAATACCTTATCAAGTTTTTTTCTATATTCTATTAGTAACATTTCTGCTTGCGTTAGTTATATATATTTTTTATTGTTTTTATTTGATTAGTATGGTGCACCTTTTTTTAAAATAAAATGTATTCTTTGCACTCAACATCTATTTTCTGTGTCTTTAATTGTTGGAAACTAGAAATATCTCATCATATAACATATACAGCCAAAAATGTTTTGGTTTATTATTATATAAAAAATGTATATGTAAATCTATTTTAGTATTTTGGTTATTAATAATAGTGGACCAATATAAATCATATCAAAAAGCACAAAAGGAAGAAGGAACACAAGACACACATTGTGAGTCTGCATATAATCTCACTGAGCGAGCAGTGTACTGAGAGCACGCAAGAACGTGTGCGTGAGCAGTGCATATTTGAGAGAGCGTGAGGAAATTTGCGCGCGAGCAGCGTATATTCGAGAGCTCGCAAGCAGTTTTGTCTACAAACAGGAAATCGGTGCACAGGCATTATATTGAGAAAGCTACTGTATGTTCATCACGCTCACTTTGTGCAGGACAGTTTTGTGTTGTGAGCCACTTAAATTTAAAGTAAATAAAAAATGGCAACAATGAGAAAAAAAAAATCTGCATCTTGTCATGACATTGGAGTTTACATATAGGCCTGTAGTGTCTAATTTGAATATAGTCAAGCTATTCAGAGATATTGCCAGATGATCACTTTACTTCTACCATACTTTTAACAGACTTGGATCATTTGTGATTCTGGCTTCCATGCTTTCTTGCATTGTCTTGAGCCTTCACATTGCCAATTATATACTTTATTGTTAGTAGCCTGGATAGGTCACAGTCATTCTGCTACATCATAGAACTTTCTACTGGATGTAAAATGCTCTGCAGTATGTTTGGTCATTTTAGAATGTTCAGTTCTAATTCTGTAGTTATTTTGGTGAAAGTAACTAAAAAAGTAATATGTAGTCATGTAACATATTACAATTTTGAGACAGTAATATTGTAAGGTAAGGGATTACATTTAAATAACAGTAACAAGTAATCTGTAATGTATTACAGCTTTGAAGTAACTTGCACAACACTGTCCATGACCATGAAGTGGGTTGTCTCCAGATACGCATCAGGGACCATGTAGTGCACAGGTGTCAAACTCAGTTCCTGGAGGGCTGCAGCCTTGCAGAGTTTAGTTCCAACCCTGCTTCAACACACTTACATGTAGGTTTCAAACAAGCTTGAACTCAATTAGTTTCCGGTCAGTTTAATCAGGGTTAAACTGTGCAGAACAGATCTGAACTCCACTGGCTATGTTTCCATCAACCTGTTTTTATGCACATTTTGAAAGATGTGCATAAATTTTAGAAATAGGCATAAAAACAGGTGGATGGAAACATTGTGTGGAAGAGGCTAGAATAGAGCCCAGAGTTTTGTTATTACTGTTATTATTATACGCTCCAGAACTGTCTCTTCAAAAGAATATTTCACACCTCCAAAAGCCACTGATTTATATAGCCATATATTTATATGTAATTTATTAAGAAAAGGCCCACAGTAGCTTCGAAAGTGAAAATTTGTTCTCTTTGACTCATTGTACGGAAATGGTGCTTTATACACAGATGTTTTATATGATATTCCAGATTTGCATGTGTAATTCACATGTTTAAATGTAAACAAAAATGATGTGACTCTCTTCAAGCTCCCTGTCAGAGGCTGCAAATGAACAACTACCATTTTATTATCTAAAATGTAGTCTCTTCACTGAATCAAATACACTTTTTCAGATATAAATGCTGTCACAGTTCATGGATCTGTGTGTTCCTGTCTGTGTGTGTATGTGTGTACCTGTGTTGGTGTGAGTGTGTTTGTTTGGCTGTCTGTTTTCTTACCCCGTCAGCTGTGTGGTCACGCGGAGGGAATCATCCAATTGGCTGATTAGCGACAACAGCTGTTTGGTGTTATCTCCGCTGTTTATACCCAGCGTCCAGGTCTCCCAATTGTCAGTCCGTTGTTCATATGTGTTTGTGTCTCTCAGACTTCCTACGTGTTAATGTTGGTGGTGAGTTGCTGTGAATCTCTTCCGTTGTGGAGTTTATCTCCTATGGCTATGATCTGCTTCCTGAACTGTGTCTCATGTGATCGACTATGAGTTTCGTCTGTGACTGCTTCTTCCTGGTTTACTGTGTGAAGTTTTCATCAGCTGTTTAGCTGCATCGTTTCCACGAGAAGATACTCCTGTATTCTCCACCGCCTTATTCATGAACTCTGTTATTTGATCCTTGTTTGATTCCAGTCTGACATTAAACTTTTCATATTTTACTCTCGCACTTGGGTCTCCCTGTTGTATCATGACAGAACGGACTGACCATTATAGACCCAGCGAGAGTTTTTGAGATCCAGGAGTTTAAATCACAGTTCTGCACGTCTGGATCAGCCAAGTAGCATGAGCATTCGAGTGACTCCACCCGCTACGGCTTCAGGGAGACTGGCACTCCAGCACGGGGCGGCATCACTTCAGCAGGAGGGCCGCGAGGTGGGTTGTTTCGCCCAGTTCTTCTGGACTTTAACAAAGGCTTAGAGTACGATGACATCACTCTTAAAAAGGCTTTCAATGGCTGCCTAGACCAACCCTTTTCAGAATGGGAAATGGATCAGCTAGGGGTATTAGACTTCTGGGGCTTTGTGATTTATCTACGTTATCGCAAGGACTGGCAGATCACCACACCACCTCCGACTGATTGCAGCGACCACACCACCCAGTCAAGTTCAGCTCATGACCCTCCTCTGACTCGGTCGGCTAAGCGGAGGCGGAAGAGAAAGGCTTCTTCGCCGGTGTCGACTCCAGCTCCAGAGGATCCACCAGTGTCTGCTCCAGCCCCAGTGCGCCCGCCAGTGTTGGCTCTAGCTCCAGTGCGCCCGCCAGTGTTGGCTCCAGCCCGGCTCCTTGCATTAGCGGCCCCAGCCAGACTCCTTGCCCTGCCGGCTCCAGTCCAACTCCTTGCACTGCCGGCGCCAGTACAGCTCCTTGCACTGCCGGCACCACCCAGACGTTTTGCACTGCCTGTTGCCAGTACAGCTCCTTGCACTACCGGTCCCAATCAAGCTCTTGGCCCTGCCGACACCACTCAGACGTCCTGCCTGCCGGCCCCAGTCAGGCGCTTTGCCCTGCCGGCACCGCCCAGACGTTTAACCCTGCCAGTTTCTCACAGTCCTCCAGCTCAAAAAAGGGTAAGCGTCAGTCTGACTATAATTCACATTAAGGTTTCATGTTTCAAGTCTGTACTAGCCGTAGTTCCTGTTCTGAAAATGCCTTCGTCTGAGTTGTCAAAGCCGCTGCCGCCAGAGCTGCCAGAGTGGACGTCGCTGCCGCCAGAGCTGCCAGAGTGGACTTCGCTGCCGCCAGAGCTGCCAGAGTCAACGTCGCTGCCGCCAGAGCTGCCAGAGTGGACTCGCTGCCGCCAGAGCTGCCAGAGTGGATGTCGCTGCCGCCAGAGCTGCCAGTATTTCCTGATCCGCTGGAGTCAAACAAACTGCCAGTGTTTCCTGAACCCAGACCTCCTGACCTGCTGGAGTCGAACGAACTGCCAGTATTTCCTGAACTCAGGCCTCCTGACCCGCTGG
>CAIGQQ010033660.1:0-10144 GCA_903798035.1 Danio albolineatus
ATTAGCACCTACAAAACATGCTAAAACTATTCAGAATGCATTAGCACATACAAAACATGCTAAAAGTATTCTGAATGCTTTAGCACCTACAAAACATGCTAAAAGTATTCTGAATGCATCAGCACCTACAAAACATGCTAAAAGTATTCTGAATGCATTAGCACCTACAAAACATGCTAAAACTATTCTGAATGCATTAGCACCTGTAAAACATGCTAAAATAATTTGAACCCATTAGCACCTTCAAAACATGTGAAATGTGCTCTGAATGCATTAGCACCTACAAAACATGCTAAAATACGTTGTACTCATTAGCAACTGTAGAACATGCTAAAAGTATTCTGAATCCATTCGCACCTACAAAACATGCTAAAATACTTTGAACCCATTAGCACCTGCAAAACATGCTAAAATACTTTGAACCCATTAGCACCTGCAAATCATGCTAAAAATGCTTTGAATGCTTAGGCACCTACAAAACATGCTAAAAATACTTTGAACCCATTAGCACCTGCAAAACATGCTAAAAGTGCTCTTAATGCATTAGCACCTACAAGTCATGCTAAAGGTGTTCTGAATGCATTACCACCTACAATACATGGTAAAATACTTTGAACCCATTAGCACCCGCAAAACATGCTAAAAACACCTTGAATCCATTAGCATCTATGAAAAAAAGCTGAAGCTACTTTGAACACATTAGCACCTGCGAAACATGCTAAATGAGGCCAATACACAATAGTACCTACAAACATTCAAAAAATATTTGTAACCCATTAGCAGATTAGCTTTGAATGCAATAGCACGTGTGAAACATGCTAAACCTACTTCAAACTCTTTAGCACTTGCAAAACATGATTAAACATGTTCCGTATATTGCATTAGCACCTACAACACATGATAAAAAATACTTTAAACCCATTAGCATCTGCAAAGCATGCTAAAAGTGCTCTTAATGCATTTAAAGCACTTACAAAATGTGCTAAACCTACTTTGAACAGATTAACACCTGCAAAAACATGCCAAAAAAAGTGCAGAATGCATTAGTGCCTGCAAAGCAACATGCTAAAAATGTTCAGAAAGCATTAGGATCTGTGAAGCAACATGCTAAAAATACATCCTAAAAACATTAAGAATGCATTAGCATCTATTAAACAATACGTTAAAATGCTATCTAAATCATTCTAAAACAACGAGGGAACATATTAGCATCTGCAAATAAACATGCAAGAATGTATTAGTATCTATGGCTATTTCTTCAGTGAATTAGCATTTTCAAAAACAACAAGTTAAAACAACTAGAGAACATATTAGCATCTGCAAACAAACACGCAAATGCTACTTAGAGCTTATTAGCACCTGCAAATCATGTCAGACAATATGCTAAAATTACTCAGAATGTATTAGCACCTGCAAAACTTGCTAAGGATACTTTAAACACATTAGCATCTGTAAAACATGCTGAAGTGTTCAGAATCCCTTAGCAGATGCGTTTTAAACTATGATGTTAGCACCTCATTAAAACATGCTAACTCATTGACAACTGTCGAAAAATCTTCGTCATCCACACTTAAACGGTAGTTTTCTGACAGGGGACGGTCCCGCAGGAAAAGTAGAGCAGTTTTTAACGTCACAATGATGCAAGTCTGAGACTGCATCTTTCTGTGCCAGAGCTGCTCTGGTTTTCCCAGGCTCTTCTAGTCCAGATCTCACTTTTCACTCCATACATGTGTTTTTCATTAGCATCCAAACTCTCTAAGCACAGCTTTTTAATATAGCCTACCTGCTGAACATCCAGAGCAAAAGCAAATAGATTAGTGACAACAAAAAGCTAAATGTTAGCATTGCTGTCCAGAGCAAAAGCAAATAAGTTGGTAACAACAAACAGCTAAATGTTAGCATTGCTGTTCAATTCAAAGATACTTCCTAAGCTAGCATGTAGCTTTGAAAGTATGAGAAAATTGTCAACCTGAAATCTGTTTACTCTGTAGAGAGTTTGACAGAGCTTTTACTATAGTAGTAGTAGTAGCTAGCAAAGCTGGTGCTGGTTCTGTTTAAATGCCCCCCTCAGGTTTGGATCACAACACAGGGAAGTCGTCCCATATGGAGACAATCAGAAACTAGCAGAGCTGACATACAGCCGGATTAACATGGAAAAGTGCACAGGAAGGACAACTCAGGTGAATGACACACACACACTCACACACCTGCAGAGAAAAGAGATGAATGCTAAGGGTTTATTGTGCCACTGGAGGTAAGGTTTTGCACAAGTGACCTAGATAGGATTTTTAACTATGATTATTGGTGCTAACAATGTGACAGAACATATAGAAGTACGCTAAAGCATATTACAAGCATGCTAGCAACTTATTAAAACATGTTAGAAGCACATTAGCATTGTGCTAAATCATGATGTAAAAAATATATGATATCAGGACTGTTAAATCATTAATGAAACATGCTTATGTTTGCTAGATTGTGAAAAAACTATGTTGAAACATGTTAGCCAGTGTTAGTACTAGGTAAACCATGCTAAAACATCCCAGTAACATACAAGACAATGCTAAAACAGCCTAGATTGCGTTGGCATCTAAAACAATAACATGCTACAATCAATCTGAATATTTTACACCTGTAAAACAATGCAAAACACGTTATAAACATACTATCAGCTTCAAAAAACATGCTAGCAACATGTTTGCAGCGTTAAATCATGACAGACATGCTAAAAAAGTCAGATTTATTAGCATAAAACATCAGAATGCATTAGTCTAAAAACAACGTGACAATATTGGAAATAATTGTATAAATATGGCAGCAGTTTGGCAAAACATGGTAGAAAAGGCTAGCAAAGTGATAAAACATGTTAGCGGTGTGTTAAATCATGCTATAAACATGTAAAAACATTAGCACAGTTAAATCACGATAATGTTCTGACATGCTAGCAGTATGTAAAAGCATGTAGATACATTAACCATGTGCTAAAATATATTACAATGTACTAAATAGTGCTACAATTGTTTAAAAACATGCAAATGTAAAACATATAGCACAACTACATGCTAAAAAAGGCCTGTTTATATAGTTAAACATGTCACATCGAATGCATTAGCATCTGTAAAACAAATTGCTAAAACTGGTCTACACTTATTAGCAAAACATAAAACAAATGCTAGTAACGTGCTAAACAAGTTAGCAATATGTGGAATCATGTTATGAAAAAAATGGGAAAAACTGTTCTACACAAACAACTATCAACTAATCAACTATGGTTTTGGTGCTAACAACGTGACAGAACATATAGAAGTATGCTAAAGCATATTACAAGCATGTTAGCAACTTATTTAAAAATGTTAGAAGCACATTAGCATTGTGCTAAATCATTTTGTAAAAATTTATAACATTAGTACTGTTAAATCATGATTGAAACATGCTAATATGTGCTAGATTGTGGAAAAAAGCTATTAAAACATGGTAGCCAATGTAAGTACTTGGCAAACCATCCTGAAACACGCCAGTAACATACAAGACAATGCTAAAACAGCTTAGATTGCAGTTCATGCTAAAATCAATCTGAATATTTTAGCATCTGTAAAATAATGTAAAAATGCTAAACATGTCATAAACATACTAGCAACTTCAAAGAACGTGAGGAAAATGCAAGCAATATGTTTGCAGTGTTAAATCATGACAGCCATGCTAAAAAAACTTGATTTTATTAGCATAAAACATCAGAATGCATTAGTCTAAAACAACATGCGAAAATAATGGAAATAACTGTATAAACATAGTAGCAATTTGGCAAAACATGGTAGAAAATGTGTTAAACGTTAGCAACATGTGAAATCAAGCAATAAACATGCTAGCAAAGTGATAAAACATGTTAGCAGTGTCTTAAATCATGATAGAAACATGTAAAAGCATTAGCACAGTTAAGTCACAATAATGTCCTAACACTTTAGCACTTAGCAGTGTCTGAAAAAATATATTTCGTTAGTTAAATAGTGATAGAGTCATTTAAGAACATGCTAATGTAAAACATATAGCAAAACGACATGCTTAAACCACTCCAACTGCATTAGCATTTGTAAAATTAATTGTTAAATGAATTCAACATAGCGGAAAACAAATGCTAGTAATGTGCAATTACTAGCAATTAAAAATTAGCAATATGTGCAATCATGAGATGAAATACAACCAGTGTTATAAAACATAACAACTATGCTAGATAAATTATGCTAGAAACATGTTAGCAATGTGCAAAATATGAAATTATGATGGAAGATGTTAGCAATGTTAAAACATGCTAGCAGTGTGTTAAATCATGTTAAAAGTAATCAAGCAACATGTTAAAACATTAGAAACATGCTAGCAACCTTTAAAACATGATAGCAGTGTGTTAAGAGTAATCAAGCAACATGTTAAAACATTAGAAACATGCTAGCAACCTTTAAAACAAGCTAGCAGTGTGTTAAAAGTAATCAAGCAACAAGTTAAAACATTAGAAGCATGCTAGTAACCTTTAAAACAAGCTAGCAGTGTGTTAAAAGTAATCAAGCAACAAGTTAAAACATTAGAAACACGCTAGCAACCTTTAAAACATGCAAGCAGTTTGATAAAAACATTATCAAACTTGTTAAAACATACTAGAAACATTACATTTAAGATAAAATAATTAAATTGAATGAATAACCCACATGTTAGCAGGCCTGTGTGGCTGCTTGGTTTAGTGTCAGTTAGCAAGAAGTCAAGTTTCTGTAATGACTGTCACGTTCAGCTGCTTCTCATTGGGAGGTTGGATGCTGCGCTTGTTTCCGTGAAACGTAAGATGCCAATAGTTAAAGTTTACAAGCGCTTTCAAAGAGTGCCTGCTCACAAAAACCCCTGATGCTCAGAGATGAGTCAGTTAAAAACAAGCATGTGCATGTGGTCTTGTGTGCGTCATGCTACGCTTAGCATGTAACTCAGTGAGCGTACAGTTACAGCCTTCCTGGATGAGTTTCTTCAACGGTTGCTTCCTTATTTGACTGTTTCATACACTGTTTAAAAGTCGACATGAAATCAAATAATACTCTTCTTATTTTTATATAGCAGTGCTTGTTATAAACAATATATCTGTGCACTTCATTGTTTTGTAAACATTCAGTTCTCCACATAATATTTAATCAAATAACATAACCTTCTTTACCACTTTAAACAACTTTTCTTTGCTTCTGGTCACATGGAATGTCTTTGGGGCGGGGCTATCAGCTCTTTAGGGCGGGGCTAACTGTCATTTGGGGTGGGCTTTCAGTCCTTTGAAGGGCACCTATATTACCCTTTTTTCATAAGTCTTTAGTGTCTCCAGTATGTGTCTGTAAAGTTTCAGCTCAAGATATCCATCAGATAATTCCGTATAGCCTCCAGAATCTGCCCTTTTAGTGTCTGAGTACAGTGTAGCTGTTTTTGTAGCCTGTGGCTTTAAATGCAAATGAGCTGTTTCTCCCCACACACCATTTCCACGTGCATGTCTGCTTCTCATGCGTTACGTTAGATACACAGCAGTCAGTGACAGAGACAGACACGGATAAAGCTGAAATAAGGTCACTAGTCAAACATACCAAGTCAGTTTATGTCATGTATTTATGGTGGAGTTTATTCAAGCCTTTCTGAAATGATGAGTCTCGCACAAATGCTGTTTGCAGGACACACACACACATATGTGTGTTTTCTGACACCTTGTGAGCGTGGTGATTGTAGCAGTTAAGAATTAGCGATTTTACTGTCTACTAAGGGTGTGACGAGATCTCGGGCTACGAGATCTCGCGAGACTAAACCGCAATGAGATTTCTCGTCGAGGTGAAAAGTTGTCTTGTAAGTTGGGATGTTTTTATGGAGCATGAGAGTGAATTTAGCACTTAAGATTGGACGCCAGATTGGATTTGAACCGCACATCAAGTGCTTTGCACACACCTGTCAACACAGGCTGGCCTCTGAGTTGCGTGTCACTCATTTGCTTGGACGAATGACTGTGACGTAACCGCTTTTTTCTTCACCGGAGTTCAAAGGTTGCCACGTCCAAAAGCACAAAAACACGAAAAAAAAAACACGGAAGCTGTCACCGAATGAATGTGAAACTGCTGAAGAATTAAAAACTAAAAATGACAATAATACTCTTCTTATTTTTATATAGCAGTGCTTGTTATAAACAATATATCTGTGCACTTCATTATTTTGTAAACATTCAGTTCTCCACATAATATTTAATCAAATAACATAACCTTCTTTCCCACTTTAAACAACTTTTCTTTGCTTCTGGTCACATGGAATGTCTTTGGGGCGGGGCTATCAGCTCTTTAGGGCGGGGCTAACTGTCATTTGGGGTGGGCTTTCATTCCTCTAAAGGGCACCTTTCTTACCCTTTTTTTTTGTAAGTCTTTGGTGTCTCCAGTATGTGTCTGTAAAGTTTCAGCTCAAGATATCCATCAGATATCCATCAACCTTCAGAATCTGCCCTTTTTGGTGTCTTGAGTACAGTGTAGCTGTTTTTGTAGCCTGTGGCTTTAAATGCAAATGAGCTTCTCCCCGCCCACCGTTTCCACGTGCATGTCTACTTCACATGCGTTACATCAGATAAACAGCAGTCAGTGACAGAGACAGACACGGATGAAGCCGAAATAAGGTCACTAGTCAAACATACCAAGTCAGTTTTTTTTCATGTACTTTCAGTGGAGTTTATTCAAGCCTTTCTGAAATGATGAGTCTCACAACAATGCTGTTTGCAGGACACACACACACACACACACGTTTACTGACACCATGTGAGCGTGGTGATTATAGCAGTTAAGAATTTGCGATTTTACTGTCTACTAAGGGTGTGACGAGTGCTAACCACTGAGCCACCGTGCCGCCTCTAAAATATATACATTTACCATTACTCTGCTTTTGTGAATGTATACCTAATATCATTGTAAACAAATTTCTCAATTATTTTTTCCCCTAAGTATGTGCAGTTGTCTTGATAAATGATAAATACTTCAGTTCAAACTGAATTATTCTGCAGAATATATATTACTTTGCTTCTTTGATTCGATTTATATAAAGCTGCTGAGTTTATTTACAGTATTTAAGGCAAGTATATGAAGTTACTTTAATTAAATTACCTTTACTTATTTCACCAGAAAAGTAGTTTAATTTTTAGTAACTAATTACACCAAACGATGGTCACAATTCTAGAAAATACAAGCATGTACTTGAATAAAGCTCTGTCCTCATTTCTAAACAAGATATTACACATAGATGGGAGGTAAATGAAATGTTATGAGCAGCCATCTGCACAGAAACCCCTGACATTGGTGTTTTTCCTCTGTTCCACCACAGGGAGAAAGAAAATGTCCCCTTCAACGCTCTGCCACAGCTGTTGCCTTTTAAAACTCTCATTGTGCAAGAGGATATACAACAATTGAAACGTGTCCAATGATAACATACTGGAAAAGTCGTTTTGCGCTGTGGGCACATCCACTGTTAGAGGGAGATTTATCTGAAGACTGTGGCCGGGTCTAACATCGCTGCGGTGTGTAAAGTAATGCCCTGTTAAACAGTTAATGAAGATATACTCTCTGCGTATTATTGGTTTTAGAGCTCCAGTCAGGAAAAGGCAATTATAAACAATAGTTTGATACTTCTAGGGATGTTAGTGCAAGACTGACTAATTAGCTAACTAACTAACTAACTAACTAACTAACTAACTAACTAACTAACTAACCAATAAATAAATGAACAAAAATATATAATATATAAATATAAATACATAAATATACAAACAAATTAATCAATAAATAAGCAAACAAATAAATTAATACATTAATAAACAAATAAATACATACATAAACAAATTAAAAACATAAACAAACAAATAAATAATACATAAATAAGTAAACAAACAAGCTAACAAACAAATAAATAAATTATTACATAAACAAAAACAAACAAACATATAAATAAATACATAAACAAACAAACAAACACAATAAAAATAAACAAACAAATAAATTAGTTAATTAATGCATAAACAAACAAATAAATACATAAACATATAAATAAATGCATAAACAAACATATAAATAATAAATAAGTAAACAAGCAAACAAACAAACAAATAAATACATAAACATAAATAAATACATAAATTAACAAACAAATAAATAAATACATAAACAAACAAACAAATAAATGCATAAAAAACCAAACAAATAAATAATAAATAAGTAAACAAACAAGCAAACAAACAAATAAATAAATTAATACATAAACAAACATATATATAAATACATAAACAAACAAATAAATAACACATAGTAAAAATGAACAAATAAATAAATTATTTAATTAATCCATAAACAAATAAATAAATCCATAAACAAATAAATAAATACATAAACAAACAAATAAGTAAATAAATAAATACTTAAACAAACAAATAAATAACACATAATAAAAATAAACAAACAAATACATTAATTAATTAATGCATAAACAAATAAATAAATACATAAACAAACAAATGCATAAACAAAAATAAATACATAAACAAATAAAAACATAAACAAATAAATACACAAACAAACAAATAAATACATAAACAAATAAATACATAAACAAACAAACAAATACATAAATAAATACATAAACAAATAAAATATATAAACAAATAAACTAACAAACAAATAAATTAATACATAAATAAACAAACAAATAAATACATAAATAAATAAGTAAATAAACATGCAAACAAACAAACACGTGCTAGTGGTTAGCGCGCCGACTTATGGTGCAGTAGCACGTCAGGGCATCGTGAGTTCAAATCCCGGCTCGAGGTCATTTCCCAATCCTACCGCCCTTTCTCTTTCCCACTTTGTTTCTGTCTTATAACTGTCCTATCTTATTAAGGCAAAAAGGCCAAAAAATAAATATATATATTAATTAATACATACATAAACAAACAAAAGAATGAATAAATGAACGAATGAACGAAAAAAAAATACCAGTGGTGTTTCTAACTCTCCAGGGGGTTCTTATGTTGCTATGGTGTTGCTATGTCATTATGGAGCAGGCAGGAAGTTGTGTGACTGTTGCTGAGTCATTATGTTGTAACCATGGAGCTGTGTGATTTTTTTTTTTAAGGTGCTCTGGGTGGGAGTTGATAGGGTGTTGCTATGTCTCAAGGGCATTGCTAGGGTGTCACTAAGGTGTCCTGGGTGGTGTTGCTATGTTACCTAGGTGTTCTGGGTGGTGTTGCTGTTACCATGTTGTTGCTATGTCATCATGTAGTTGCCAGGTAGTTGTGTGATCTTCGTTAAGTTGCTCTTGGTGGGCTGCTATGTCGCTAAGGAGTAGCCAGGATGTTTTTTAAGGTGTTTTGATGGTGTTGCTATGTTGCCAAGCTGCCAAGAAGATGCAGTAGGTGTTCTTGGAGTGTTTTTTCTGTCATGTTGCTATGTAGTTGAGGGCGTTCTAGGTAATTGTACTGCTCTAATCATTTCTTTTTGTGTATGCAGTTGCTTTGATATTTTGGGTGGCTGTTGGGGTGTTTCTAAGCGCTTTAAAATATTTTAAAATATATTATTTTGCTTTTAAATTTCACTTTGTTTTGCAATACAGTCCTCACAGAGTTTCTTTTGCTAGTGTTTTTAGATGCTAAATCTCTATATGCCTTAGCTGCCAGTTTTTATGTTTAGTTCTAAGGCCACGGAGGACAGATTAAACACATACGGTGCATTGGAGAACATATAATATCACATCAAAAGCATTATTAATCTCTAAAGAACCATATACTGTAGGAACCATATAAAGAAAAACTGGTATGTATGTAAAATTTGCCATTAAAGAATCACTTAGGAGCCTTTATTGAAACCACCTGGTATTTACACTCCAGTTCACAGTGGTTGAATGTCTGCATATGCCTTATGGAGTGTATTGCACATAATAAGAGCATCTTGTTCCCTTTCCATGCTAATTGACATAAACACCCAGCGCTGTTTCATTCTGCAAGTCCACATTGAGGAAAGAGTGCGATGGTTGATTGGGTTTTCTCTGTAAATGGGGGTCCAGAGGTCACATTCAGCAGCTTGAAATTGTTTTCCAGGATCACTTAACGTGCACCCCA
>CAIGQQ010033678.1:0-2500 GCA_903798035.1 Danio albolineatus
TGATTTCTTTAAAAATCAGTGATCTTAATTGCTTGATTGACATAGATTTAAACGCAAGCAGCAACTAAACCAGCATCAGCATACTATCATCTCAAAAACATTGCAATAATTAGATGCTTTGTTTCCAGTGAGAAACTTGTTCATGCTTTTATCAGCAGCAGGACGGATTACTGTAACGGCCTCCTCACTGGCCTTCCCAAAAAGACAGTCAGACAGTTGCAGCTCATCCAGAACGCTGCGGCCAGGATTCTGACCAGAACCAGGAAATCAGAGCACATCACACCTGTCCTCAGGTCTTTACACTGGCTCCCAGTTACATTCAGAATAGATTTTAAAGTATTACTACTGGTCTATAAATCACTAAATGTCCTAGGACCTCAATACATTACAGATCACTCAGATCATTAGGATCATATAAACTAGAAATTCCAAGAGTTCAGTCAAAGCAGGGTGAATCTGCTTTCAGCTATTACGCCCCCCGCTGCTGGAATCAGCTTCCAGAAATGATCAGATGTGCTCCAACATTAGGCACATTCACATCAAGACTGAAAACACATCTGTTTAGCTGTGCCTTTACTGAATGAGCACTGTGCTACGTCCGACAGATCGCACAATTGTGTTTTTCTTTTCCTTTTCATTCTTTTGAAACCTGTTTTAACACATTTTAATCTGTTTTTAATCATTTTAATCATTTTTATTTTCTTGTTTCTTTTATTTCTGTTAATGTAAAGCACTTTTAATTGCCATTGTGTATGAAATCTGCTATATAAATACACTTGCCTTGCCTTAACAGTCTTTTATCTTGTCTTACGCTTGAACAACTAAACGAATGCTATAGTATATATAACCGATTGTATTTTAATCAAATTACAACATCAATGCTGCAAAAGGGACACAAAGAAATTGAAAATAGTCACTTTAACCTTTTACCGGAAGTCTATCATTGGCTGAAAAATACTAGATATACTGTTAGAAGTACATCATCATACTGAAATAAAAGTCTTTTTCACGACATCTCTCACCTCTGTTTTGCCTGAAAGCGCCACACCGCAGCCCTGCCAGGTGAACACAGCAATCTTAGAGCCAGGCCCGAAAGTGTACTTCTTATTGCGGTTCAGCTCAGATCCGAATATCTCAGCTAAGCCGGACAGCAGCTCCAGCTGGACTCGTTCTCCTGCTTCCACCTCAAAGCGCAGTTCTGTCTCTTTATCCAGGTCGAATCTAGTGCCTGATGAACCCGCGCTGCCTGACGAGCTCAGGCCCTCCTCCACAGACTTCTCTGCAACTTCTGTGGTCATGACTGCGAAGGAGAATTACCAAAGATGTAAGTGTATTGTATTATTATTCTGTATGTTTAAAACTAGCAGATTATACTATATTGTTCACCTCATGTACTTACTGTTATTCAAGTATCTGCTTAATAAAAAAAAATAATAAAAGGGTTTAAGCATCAAAATAGATGCAAATTATATATTTTTTCCAACATACATAATACATCATGTCCTGTTTATTTATTTTTTCATATGACAGAAGACAGTAGGGCTGCACAATACAGAGAACATATGCAATATTGTTTTTAAGTGATAATGATATTTCTTGGGGCGTCACGGTGGCGCAGTGGGTAGCACGATCCCCTCACAGCAAAAAGGTCGCTGGTTCGAGCCTCGGCTGGGTCAGTTGCCATTTCTATGTGGAGTTTGCACGTTCTCTCCGTGTTGGCGTTGGTTTACTCCAGTGCTCCGGTTACCCACACAAGCCCAAACACATGCGGTACAGGTGAATTGGGTAAGCTAAATTGTCCGTAGTGTATGAATGAGTGTGTATGGATGTTTCCCAGAAATGGGTTGCAGCTGGAAGGGCATCCACTGCGTAAAACATATGCTGGATAAGTTGGCGGTTCATTTCGCTACGACGACCCCAGATTAATAAAGGGACTGAGCCAAAAAAAAAAAAAGAATATTTCTTGTGACATGAAACGTCGAGAAAAGCATTTTTATTAGCTATTTTTAAAACTCATTTACTTAATATTAGACAAAAATAAATAAATAATATATTTTTCGGATCTAACTAAATCTAATTTAGACTAAAAACAAACAAAAACAAAGCAATGTATAGTGTTAAAATGTAGACTTTAAAACACTATGAGTGAATGAAAAACTCCTCTCTCTCATCTTGACTCCCGCCATTAGTGTTTATTTTCAGTGCACCTTTGGGACCCTCTAGCCAATAGCAAAACAGCACCTACTGGGGACGCAGGTATAAAGTGTAAAGCCCTATATGATTGGTCAAACTCCGATAAACAACCAAATGCATGCAACATACAAATGCTTAGCACACAAAATAAACGTAATTTATTGCACCTCTCTGCGATATGGCTATTTCATTCTATTATCACGATAATGATAATTTGATATATTCGATTTATTGTGCCGCCCTAAAGCGTCATTCAGTGTAACAATTTTATATACAGGATAGGTGAATGGTAACTAGGCATGAATTA
>CAIGQQ010033678.1:7500-15059 GCA_903798035.1 Danio albolineatus
AAAGGTTATTCATTATTCTTTTTTTATCTAGTAGTTAAATGACCAACCAAAACTACATCACAATTAATATACAAATTATACCTAACGAAATTCGTTTCATACATTTTTCTTGGAAAAAAATATCTTTTTGAATTATATTTTTGTTTGTGCCTGTCCAACTGTGCGGTGAAAATTTGTTCCGCTCCGGGGAAAATAAGAATGTAATAGTTCACAGCAGAAAGGGCACGGTCCGTGCGGGCTTTCTCCATCTTTTTAATTGTGTTGGGCACAGCTAGGTTCAGTTTGGAGGCATTTTGACGCCAGTGTCCATTCCGTGTCAATGAAATGGAAAGTTAGCGACATGTAAAGTGTCATTTTTGTACTCGTCCACATCTGTTGTAAGTGAAAAATACTCGACTGTGGTGGAATTGGGCTGTTGCAGCTCACCACGGATACGTTTGTAGGCTCGTAGAATAGCTGTTTTGGAGAAATATGTACGTCCGGACAATTCATTATAGCTGTCGGGTGTGGTTACGAGGTCTCCGAAAGAAAACAAAAAGTATTGAAAGCCACTATTTTTTTCGCAGAGATTCTTGGTTACTGCATCAGTGCATTTGTTCCACCTCACACTGTCCCTCCTATATTTTGTTCATCGCTTAAATGCATCACTAATTGATGGCTGCACCTGTTCGTCTGACTTCTGCGATCGATTTTTTTTTTTTACTGCATTTTGGCAGCCTCATTCTTGTGCGCTTTGTATAAATTAGTTGTGTTTCCTCCACATGCTGCCACATTTGTCAGGCAAAGTTTACATCTCTTAAATGTAAGAGAACTTGATTGAAAAAGAATTTTCAACATGCTCGAATCATCTCCACAATGGAGTTTAGTTCTGTTAGTTTTTCAACAGTATTTTATTACAAAAAAACAGAAGTGTTATAGCTTTGGCTATTTATTTATTTTATATTTGGCTATTTATATAGTTAATAATTTGCATGGTTAATCTTGTTCTTTGGTGTTCAGTTTATAAAGATTTTTCAAATGTTTTTTAATAAAAAATATTGTTTAAAAAAAAAAAAAAAAAGTTTCCCACCCCTCACGAAAAAAAATCGTGATACGAATCGAATCGTGGGTCAAAAATCGTGATACGAACCGAATCGTGGGTTTGGTGTATCGTTACAGCCCTACTAATTACCCTAACTTGCCTAATTAACCTAGTTAAGCCTTTAAATGTCACTTTAAGCTGAATACTAGTGTAAAATATCTAGTCAAATATTATGTGCTGCCATCTTGGCAAAGATAAAAGAAATCAGTTATCAGAAATGAGTTATTAAAACTATTATGTGTAGAAATGTGTTGAAAAATCTTCCCTCCGTTAAACAGAAATTGGGGTAAAAATAAACAGGAGGGATGATAATTCAGACTTCATGCACAACTATAAACTAAAACGTGTGCATGATAAAACGGCCATCAGCATGAATGTACCTGTCAGGAGAAACGCCGAGGTGTTTGCTGAGTAAACCCATGAGGAGTTTGGAGTATTGTTTATTCTGAGCGCCGCTGATCTTCCCGATGCTGGTGAGCGAGCAGAGCGCGCACGGGTCTCCTTTACCCCCGAACATCATCATCTGATCCGGGACAATCTGTACAGCGATGTACTGTCACACAGACAAACACAGAGAAACACTCAAGTTCAGTACTTAAAGATCCTGTCAACTTTAAATATAAAAACTTAAATGTTCGTTTTAAGGATATTTACAATCGCTATACATTTTACATTCTTCCTTGGCTCAATATGTACCTGCCATGTGTATAGAAACAATGCCGACATGATATATGAAACACAATCAGTAGTTGGCAAATGTATCGCGTGGATTTGTTTGTACATATGACTTTTGACCTCGAAAGTGTCAGTGCCACACCAGTCACAAACCTCACCGCACGTCACTGATATACATCACACATTAAAGATTATATAACTTACACATTTCAGTAGTTTTTAAAGCCTTTTTTGTATAAGAGCTAGAAATAGTTTTAAAGTAATACAGCATTTCAGTAAGCAAAATATATTTTTAAAAAAGGGTTTTGGCTTGAAATTTTACGTTTATGTATATAAAATTCTGTTAATAAGTTAAAAAGATTAAGAAAATATATTTTCTTTTTATGTAAAGCTTGTTTTATATTTGCTGTTGTATTTGATACCATACCATCTGGAGTGACTAGGTTATTCCAAGGCAGGGGTCACCAAACTTGTTCCCGGAGGGCCGGTGTCCAACAGATTTTAGCTCCAACCCTAATCAAACACACCTGAACAAGTTAATCAAGGTCTTACTAGCTATATTTGAAACATCCAGGCAGGTGTGTTGAGGCAAGCTGGAGCTAAACCCTGCAGGGACACCGGTCCTCTAGGACTGAGATTGGTGGCCCCTGTTCAAAGGCAACCCTTATCCTTCTGTTTCCTTTTAGACCCTTCACACTGGAATTATTTTGTTACAGGCATTGATCACTTCCCCTTGAGTGCATGTTTAGTGCTGTATCGGTGCTTTTACTCCACTACTTTCCTTCAGCCTGCAGTCACTACTTTATTTCTTGCTTGTCTGTGGTCATTGTCTAAAATAGAAAGATCAGTCCTGTGATTCCTGTCCAATTAAATCACACATAGAAAGTAAATCACATCATAATGAACAACCTCAAGACATGGGCGCTTTATAAATGCAGCAAATCTTTTGGAAACATTAAAAATGTCCAAGAGGATGTCCAAAATCTGTACACGCAATGATCCAGAGACTGTTTATAGACTGCATGTCACTGAAAATGATGGATGTCGACTGTATGATGATTGAAATCACCAAACAGCCGTAAAACAATCACTAAATGGAACAAATGAAGAGTGGAAGGAAGGGCCAAATAAAAGGAAGGACCGAACAAGGAATGGAAGAAAAGATCGAAGAAGCAAATAAATGAAGGAAGGATTCAAGAAAGGACTGAACAAACTAAGGAAAGAAAAAACAAACGAATGAACAAAGGACCTAATGAAGGAAGGAACACAAATTTGAAAGAAAGAATGAGCGAACAAATGAAGGGAGGAAAGAAGGAAGGACCAAACAAATGAAGGAAGAATTCAAGGAAGGACTGAACAAACTAAGCAAGGAAGGAAAGAAGAAACAAATGAATGAATAAACAAAAGGACCTAATGTACGAAGGAACAAAATATGAACGAACGAATGAGTGAATGAAGGAAGGAGGGAACAAATAAATGAATGAAGGTAGGAGAGAACAAACAAATAATTGAAGGAAGGTTGGAAGGAATGGACGAAAATAGGAAGATACACCACATGTTGTTTGTGCAGGGATGTGTAAACGTAACATTCTGTAAACGCATCAACTTTTCTACAGTGTAATACTCACTGCTCACTACTCTTGAGTACTTTAAAAGGTCTTTTTACTCATACTTTGAGTAATATTTACTACTTTTACTCTCACTACATTTTTGGGCAAGTAATGGTACTTTTACTTGAGTATGATTTTTCAGTACTCTTTCCACCACTGTTGATTGGAGAAAAATACGGCTCATCCAAATTTAAATTTTTTTTTATTGCATTATAACACAATTACAATAAGGCAAAATACGATTAACATCTTCATTTACATTTATAGAACAGAGCACAAATAATAATCTAATTAATAAAAATAAATACAAATAAACATATTTAAACCATAACATAGGCACACAAACAAAACTAAAAACAAAAGAAAAAATAAATATTTACACTACCGGGTCTTCTATTAATTTCAATTAATTTCAATCTTCTTCCACATTTTGATTTTAGCAACTTTAAAGATTTACAGTATAACCAAAAATCTTTTTGGAAAACTAAAAACAGGGGTTTTGTTTTAAGGCACTAGCATTTATGAATATAAAATGTCTCCAAAATTAGGATATTGTTCAATGCAAATTGAATATTACCATCTTTCCCTAATAATCCAAAGAAAATATCATTTTTAGAAATTGGGAGGACAACTTGAGAGGAACCTTTAACCACTCGAATGAATCAGACCAATATGTTCTGCTATAATTACATTCAAAAAATAAATGTGCAGTCGTTTCAATGTTGGCTCATCTGAAATACACAGTACGTGTGAATAACGCGATAGCGTAAATGCGTCATGACGTAAAAGAATCAATGAATCGTTTTTTTGAACTGGTTCTTTCCCTTACACGAACTGATTCACGGAAATGAGTTTGACTTCTAATCACTTGTTTGTCTTAAGCCTAATTATTATGAATAACCTGTCTATATTGCTTTAAGTCAACAAAAATCCGAGATGACCTCAAGCTGCAGCTAAGAGGATGACTAGCGCTAGCTTGTATGTTTTGCAGACTCGTAACGGTATTTACAGTTTCCTACACAAGCTAAACTAATAACCAAAGTCATACGATGTAGAAGAATAAGGTAACTGGTCTCTGCTGACCTGCTGGGGTTTGCCCATGGCTTTGGCGAGCTCCTGTGTGGCCTCCGATAGCAGCTCCGACGGAACCGAGTCTTTTGCAACATTTGTGTTCACTACAAACATCGGCATGACTGCGACAGAGATGAACAAAACCACTTAACAAAACAGTGCAGTGCAGACGAGTCAAACTCCTGCAGGAATGAGTCCAGAAGTGAGGCTCTGGGTTGAAGGAGGCGGGTATAATAACGCGATGCTAGTGTGCTTCTTGTAGACTATCGTAAAACCCCGCGTGACCTAAATAAAGATGCAGATTTGATGCAGCCTCAGCAGCTACAAGGGATACAGATGAGGACGGAAGTTAACGAGAATTACTTATATTATTTAATAAATTAACCATTAATTGTATGTTTAGTAACGTTTACCCGTACCCCAACCCTAAACCCAGCCATCACAGTAATGTAAAAACAGTTATATAGAGTATTATTCTTATTATTTATTAAATAACCCATTAAATTGTACTTTATTTACGTCTAACCCAAATATAAACGTACCCCTCACAGAACTATATATAATTATATATAATATAAATTATTGGCTCAATATATAAATATTAATCATTGTTATACAGTGTCACACAAATTATGCTATACTGATGAGTATCTGCAGCTGTATCCCATCTGGACTTTACCCTCAGGGCAACACGAGATGTGGAAACCATCATCTTTGACATAAATAACCATAAATAAATGTCAGAAAACAACCATAACAATTAAATGAATTCAATTACTGCTTTATTATTTATTTATTATGTAAGTAACTGTTTATTAAGGGTTATTTATTAACGGTAAATATGAAATAGGCGCCACGGTGGCGTAGTGGGTAGCACGATTGCCTCACTGCAAGAAGGTCGCTGGTTCAAGCCTCGGCTGGGTCAGTTGGCATTTCTGTGTGGAGATTGCATGTTCTCCCTGTGGTCGCGTGGGTTTCCTCCACAGTCCAAAGATATGTGAATACAGGTGAATTGGGTAGGCTAAATTGTCCAAATTGTGTGTGTGTGAATGAGTGTGTATGGATGTTTCCCAGAGATGGGTTGCAGCTGGAAGGGCATCCACTGTGTAAAACATATGCTGGATAAGTTGGTGGTTCATTCCACTGTGGCGACCCCAGATTAATAAAGGGACTAAGCTGAAAAGAAAATGAATGAATGAATTATGAATTAACTGTTTATTATTTTATTATATATATATTATTTCTAGGCGCCACGGTAGCCTAGTGGGTAGCACGTTCGCCTCACAGCAAGAAGGTCGCTGGTTCGATCTCCGGCTGGGCCAGTTGGCATTTCTGTGTGGAGTTTGCATGTTCTCCCCGTGGTTGCGTGGGTTTCCTCCGGGTGCTCCGGTTTCCCCCACAGTCCAAAGACATGTGGTATAGGTGAATTGGGTAAGCTAAATTGTCTGTAGTGTATGAGTGTGAATGAGTGTGTATGGATGTTTCCCAGAGATGGGTTGCAGCTGGAAAGGCATAAAACAAATGCTGGATAAGTTGGCGGTTCATTCCGCTGTGGCGACCCTGGATTAATAAAGGGACTAAGCCGAAAGGAAAATGAATGAATTAATGAATATTATTTCTAATAACTGTATTTACATTTGATTTGATTATTGTTTAATAAAAGTTCAGTCGAAACCTTACTCAAAATAAGTTGTTTAGAAAGAAAAAACGAAACCATCGACTTTCATAGTTGAGAAAACAAATACTATGGAAGTCAAGGGTTACAGGATTTCAGCATTTTTCAAAATATCTTCATTTGTGTTCAATAGAAGAAACCCAAACTGGTTTTTGACATGTGAATGATGAGTAAATGATGACAGAATATTCATTTTTTTGTGTACTATGCCTTTCCCTGATGAAACTTCAATTTGATTAATAATACTATTAATAAATAAATTCATGCATTTATTTTTTTTGTGGTTAGTCCCTTTATTCAACAGCAGTCACCACAGTGGAATGAACTGCCAACTATTCCAGCATATATAACTATAAACACCACGTGTTTGGACTGTGGGGGAAACCGGAGCACCCGGAGGAAACCCACACCAACACGGTAGAAACATGCAAACTCTGCACAATAATGCCAACTGACCCAACCGAGGCTTGAACCAGCGACCTTCTTGCTGTGAGGCGACAGCGCTACTATTAATATTAATAAAAGACAAAGATCAATTAATTAATGCAAAGATCATTTGCAAATCAGCAAGAAGGTCGCTGGTTCAAGTCCCGACTGGGCCAGTTGGCATTTCTGTGTGGAGTTTGCATTTTCTCCCCGTGTTGGTGTGGGTTTCCTCCTGGTCCAAACACATGCGCTATAGGTGAATTGGGTAAGCTAAATTGGGCATAGTGTATGAGTATGTGTGTGAATGAGTGTGTATTGATGTTTCCCAGTACTGGGATGCAGCTGAAAGGGTATCCACTGCGTTAAACATGTTAGAATAGCTGGCGGTTCATTCCACTGTAGCGACCCCTGATGAATAAAGGGACTAAGCCGAAGGAAAATGAATGAATGAACAAGATGGCTTACACACACATAGCCTACATATATATAATTACTCTTATTAATTAATTACATTTATTTTTTATCAGCTCCTGAAACTATTTATATATTTTTTTAATAAAATATATTTTGTGTGTAGCACATTTATAACAATTTATGCAGCTCAAAGTGCATTACTATAAAAATAAAGCATCACAACAGTCAAATTATTATTGATATGACCTTATAGTACTTTTGTGTTATGTTCAGTATTTGCATTTAAACCAAACCCCATGATAACTTTTTTTTTTTATTATAAACTTGAACCATTAGATAAAGTAATAATACAAATTCAGATATAGAGTATATCCGATAACATTACAAGAATGCAAAAACACAATCATACATAATCATTAAGCAAATCATAACATGTGGGAGAAAAAAAGATTACAGGTATTACAAAGTGTTATTAAAAAAAATTATAATAATAATAAATAAATAAATAAATAAATAACTTAGGACACAATCATCGACTACAGCGGGGGATCAGCACCAGAAAAAAATTCCTCCATGAAATCTAACATCAAATCATTCTTTTTGTTTC
>CAIGQQ010033679.1:0-13418 GCA_903798035.1 Danio albolineatus
TTTTTTTGGGGGTGTGAGAAAGTGCAGATGACATCTTTTAAAGAAAGCCTATAATTAACATTTCTTTGCCCAAATAACTCGTCACTAACATCATTCCAAAATTTAAGAGAGACATCACAAACCCCATGATTTTATTATTATTTTTTTATTAATAACATTTGCTCAAAAATACAGATGTGAACAACAGCTCTGATGAACAGAAAGCCAGGAGTTGGATATAATACCAAACAACATAGTAGTGAGTATAGCCAAAAAAGAAAAATAAATAAATAAATGAATTAAATAAATAAGAAATAAATAGCAAATTATACTAAAAGCATTGAAAAATAAGAGAAATGTTCGCCGCCTTTTTCTTAATGAATGTTTCCACAAACCCCATGATAACCAGTTAATAGTTCTGTTGGAGTAATTACGGTAGCTCCTGCACATGCGCAGACCGCGACATCCGGAAATAATATTGTAGGCGAGAATTAAAACCTCTTGAGTTGTGAGGGGTGGTCGCAACTCGGTGAATTGTGCTGCTGATAACGCATAAACACCCGTAAAACATCAGCGAGGATCTTTTCTGACCTACAACCACATTCACGCGATCACCTGCAGTGGAGTTTAATCTTTTAAAGGCTCGCTTTGTGCGATCTTAAAGACAGCGGACGGAAGAACGGGCTTCACTCCATTGGCTGAGCGCGACAAAGTTGGGTGACAGTCGCTGATGTCAGATTATTTGTGTATATTTTACTCGCTGTAATGGTGTAATATACATATTAAACATGAAGTCTGTCCATCGCTGATATATATGGCGTAAATAACGGGGATTTCGTTAGTCGTAACTTTATTTATTATACGTGAATAGTTGTTAAACCATGGCGGAGTCGGTTAAAACCTTCCAAGCGCACCTGACCGCGGTTATGGACAGTCTGGTCCGCGCGTCAGTGTGCGAGATCACCAAACTCTTCCAGGACACAGTCAACGATTACCTGGTGGAAATCTCTCTGAACAGGAAAGAGAACGAAGCTCTTAAATTGAGACTGAGGTTGACTGAGAATAAACTGAGAAATGAGCGCAAATACGGCATGAGCTGGGCGGCCGGTCGGCGCGCGGCGGGGCTGCTGGGAGCGGAGGACACCGCCGTGCGTAAAGCGCGCAAAGCGGATCTCCAAAGTAAGACCCACCGGGCGATGCTGCTGTTGTTTTATCGAGAACCATCATGGCGACCTGCTCCTCAGTTCTCATGTTTCTTTCTCCTTCCTCTCCTCCTCTTTTTGCATTCCTCCCTCCCCCTCCTGTTCTCCTCTCTCCTTCTTCCCCCCTCCCGTCTGTTTCTCAGGAGGCAAGCCGGGGGGAGCGTGGGAGGAGCGGGCTGGAGGAGGGTTTCGTGCTCATCTGAACACTGGAGGAGGAGAGGATGGGGAGGAGGAGATGAAGGAGGTGGCCAGCATTAAAGAGGAGGTGAGTAGCCAATCAGACGTGAGGAAACATCTGCAGGGAGTGGAGGAGATAGAGAGAGGGCCACAGACTGGTGAAGAAACATCCACCAAACAGTGCTACACAAACTACACAGAAGGTCATCACTGCAATAATAATAATAATAATTGTTTTTTTTCTCTTAATAACTTTTATTTAACCAGGTAAGTCAATTGAGAACCAGTTCTCATTTACAATGACGACCTGGCCAAGAGGCAACATAAAAAGCAGCTCCAGTACAAAGGAGCAGGGGCACAATACAATATGTCACAAATGCAGATAAAAACATATAAAACCAACGAAAAACTAAAAACAAGCACAGTGATCTTGTACAATTGACTGGATTGAGTTTTTAAAAGATGATAGCGGAATGAAAGTGCTGAGCTTTAAGATCTGCTGCAGATGATTCCAGTCATCAGAAGCAGAAAACTGAAAAGAGTTGCGACCAAATGAAGTGCGAACTTTGGGTAAGCAAAGGTTAATAAAATTACTAGAGCGCAGAGTTCGACGTACTTCCTGAATGTTAAAAAGTGACTAAATATAGTGGAGTTTTTCCAATAAGAGTTTTATAAATGAACAGAAACTAATGAATTTGTCGACGTGAAAAGAAGGCCAGTTCAATAAAGAATACAGTTGACAGTGATGAGTATTAAACGGTGCACCAGTAACAAAACCAATTGCTGCATGGTAAATAACATCCAGTTTGTGAAGGAGAGTTTTTGAAGCTGATCTGTAAATTAAATCCCCGTAATCCAGAATTGGTAATACTGTTAATTTGACTAAATGCTGCTTTGAGGAGTGCGTGAAGGAAGATTTGTTGCTGTAAAGAAAACCAATCCGGGCTTCAACCTTTTTGAGCAGTTTGTTTATATGAGTTTCACACGTCAGTTTTCCATCTAACCACAAACCGAGATATTTGTAGCAGTCCACATAATTAATCTCAGTACCGTCCAATGAGGAAATTTTAGGAGGAAACTCAACATGTGGTAAATTCCTATTAAAAACCATACATTTTGTTTTATTTAAAACTAAATGAAGACTGGTAAAAGTGTGTTGGATGTTTAAAAAGCTGGCTTGCAGTGAAGAAAGTGCTGTATTCAAATTTACTAAATAGTTTTTAAGGTAAGTGGTGCAAACAATTGATATTTGCTGAATTTAAACAAATTAAATATAGCAATATTTAACTTGATTTGTTTGTTTACATTCAGCCCGTATAAATTGTTTGCACCACTTATCTTAAAAAAATGTAGTAAATCCAATGAATATTTTTTTCAGTGTATTAAGCCATGCCTCTGTTTTCACCATCTAAACTGACCTGAAGTACCAGAGTTTTAAAATAGGCAGGTCGAAGTTATCTGTAAGTTCATTCATTCATTTTCTTTTTGGCTTAGTTTTTTTATTAATCTAGGGTCACCACAGTGGAATGAACCACCAACTGATCCAGCATATGTTTTACGCAGCGGATGCCCTTCCAGCTGCAACCCATCACTGGGAAATTTACATCTCATAATCTCCTTTAACATTATATTTACATCTGCATTTGATGCTATGTTAATATGTAGTAAAGCGCCTGTCAGTCTAACCCAAAACTCCTTCACTGCATGGCAAGTTTAAATAGCTAATAAAAGAACAGCTTGTACATAACTCAAGGTTACTCCTTTAATGTTTATAATCTGCTTGAAAGCGATGCATTGTTTTTGGTAAAGGGAATTTCTTTCACACCTTGCTCACACCACGTTTCTGCTTCTGTGGGCTGATGGATAAAGGTGGAGGGTTACAGATCGGACTCCCTGAGGCTGTTGCAGGAGGCTCTGCAGATGAACCCGAGTGAAAGCACTGCTCCCTCCTCCAGTCCCACCCACGGTGAGCGCTGCAGCTTTGTTCAGCTAAACAGCTATTCATTTGCTTTTTCTGATTGCGAGCATGAAGAAGAATGCTTAGTTAAAAGGTATTGTTCAAATTTGTTTCACATTTTCATTACTTAAAACTGTGTTTTCTGTGAAACAAAAAGGAGTTTTTCCCTCTTGCATTGCACATACGGTTAATTTCCAAAACAGCAGAGTTGACTAATTTCGGCTTTGCAAAAAAAAAAGCTTTAAAATGCACCTTTCACTTTTTTCTTTACCTTTATTTTTGCTTTTCTTCTTCAAGGATGCATTAAAGACAGTAAAAACACCTGGCCTTAAAATAAAACTAAATGTTTCTACAGTATACAGGGAAATTTAGGTTACAGAGCAATAAATTACAGTTTAAATGCATTATATTAGATTTTATTTATTCATTCGTTTTCCTTCGGCTTAGTTCCTGATTTATCAGGGGCTGCCACAGTGGAATGAACCGCCAATACAATTCATCTTTATTTGTTTAACACTTTTACAATGTAGATTGTGTCAAAGCAGCTTCACATGCATTATAAAAAATTGAAACAGTGTCAGTCCAGTGTTCAGTGTTGACGTTCAGTGTGGTGTAATATTCACTACTGAGAGTTCAAACACTGAAGAGTAAGCCATCGATGCGCAGCTCTACAAGTCCCGAACTATCCCAGTGTGTTTTAAATAGCGGATGCCCTTCCATCTGCAACCCAGTACTGGGAAACACCCATACAGTCTCATTCACACGCATACACTACGGCCTATTTAGTTAATCAGTTCTCCTATAGTGCGTGTATTTGGGCTGTGGGGGAAAACGGAGCACCCGGAGGAAACCCACACCAACACGTGGAGAACATGCAAACTCCACACAGAAATCATTGGTGACTCGTAGGGCTGTGCAATATGGACAAAATAATCATATTGTGTTTTTGTTTTTTTAAAGTATGTTATTTATTTAATTTTATTTCTTTTTTTTAACAAATATTGCATTTGTGATTTTGGCAGCTGTTTATGATTTTTCAAACGAGCTACATATACACATTCTACATGTATTCAGTGCACAAGAAGTGCAGAACAAAACATTTCTCAATGAAATAACATAGTATTAAGTTTAATAAATAAAACTGTAGTAAAATTGTCTCGACTGACTAACCCCAGCTCTAGTTAAACACATACTGTACACAGTAGTACTAACTGCTTGATAAACAAAACTGTAATAAATTGTGTTAAAAACAGACAACGTGAAGGAATAAAGATGAACTAACCTCAATTCCAGCCATAACAATAAATAGAAACTAAAGTAAATCAAAACCACCTATTCGCTTCTCCCGCATGATTTTAATATGTTATTTTAATAGAGCTGACGCAGCACACTGGGCAATTACAGGCAAGCTGAGCTGGAGAAAGATGTTAACCAATCAGAGCTCACTCCGATTGGTAAACATCTTTCTCCCGCTCAGTTTAGCTGTAATTGCCCGGTGTGCTGCGTCAGCTCTGATTGGTTAACATATTAAAATCATGCGCACAAGAACGTAAACAAAAATCTAAATAAATTAATAGATAAAATTGCAGCCTTACGCGATTTAGAAATTGCATGTGCTTAAATTGATTTTTTTATTTATTTATTTTCAGCCCTAGTGACTCAAATCACACAGAATCCAGCCGAGACTCGAACCAGTGACCTTCTTGCTGTGAGGCGACAGTGCTAACCACTTGGTCACTGTGTTGCCACTACTTAAATTTAATAGAAAATAAACAGGTTTGGAGTTATCTGTTAGGTTGAGTAAATTCTTTTTTGGGTGAACTATCCTTTTAAGGAACTAGATTTTCACAACAGTCTATAAAGATCTGGAAAAGGGTTTGGGAAGAGTTATTACAACCTAACAGACTCCTCATCACCATTTCTGTTTGTTGTCTAAACTGACAGCTGGAGGGGCGTGGTTAAGTATGTTAGCACCGCCCAATACGTCAAATAGTTCGCTCTGAATCATTGGTACAACCCTCCCTACTCTCCAAGAACTGTACTTATCCAGAGCGAGCAGAAGGGCTGCCAGAATCACTCTGGACCCCTCACACCCAGCACACTGCCTCTTTGAACTGTTACCTTCTGGTCGACGCTACAGAGCACTGCGCACCAGAACAGCCCGACACAGAAACAGTTTCTTCCCACAGGCGATCCATCTCATGAACACTTGATGATAATAATCGTGGAACCAACATCACTAATTGCGATACACTTCTTACACACACATACACTTATTTAACAACACACTTTACATGCCAATTTGCACATAACAAATACACTTGTAAGGCTGTTTTTTTAGCTACAGCGGTTCTGAACTGTAGTTCTGCCGAATGACTAAAAAGTTATCAGTATGATGGTAAAAAACTGTACATTCTAGTCAAAACCATCCTTCTGCAAACTTATACCAAAAGCGGAAATAAGGGCAGTATTAATAGCTTTAAATGTGGGAGAGCGTTGCTATTATGTGATTATATTGTATTGCAATATGGAACCGTTAAATGTTGATGTTAAATCAAAAGTAATTGACAAATACTTGAAAATGAGATGATTTAATGTCAATAATTCTCTATGGTTACAACTGAATTAGTTACAAATAACTGTATGAAACAATAAAACATGAAATAATAAAAAAATATGATAATAATTGTACCCAGCTTAAATGTAAATTAAAGTTACCCGAGAGAGGGAGAGAGAGAAAGGGGGAGGGAGAGAGATAGAGAGAGAAAGAGCAGGAGATGCCAAGGGCCAGAGCAGGAGAAGAAAGAGCCCAGAGCTGTGTTTTACCACCTATTTGTAACTTTCTTGACCATGTGACCAAAGCCTAAACACTGAGACATTCAAACTGACCAATCGACACGTGACTACATCATCAAACCCCCACAGTCCACAAAGCAGTTCCTGATTTCATCTCACGAGCCCTCTTTGGGGAAAAACACATGTTCTGCCATATAAACAAATGCATATAATAATTTTCATCCCTACACACTCTTACACACACATACACTTATTTAACAACACACCTTACATGCCAATTTGCGCCTAACAGTTGCACATATAACGTTGTATATAGTAATACACCTGTACATACACTTGTCCATTTGTATATTTGCATTTAACACTTCTATTTTTAAAATATCTTTATTATCTGTTTTTTGTCCTGTCTCTGTACTTCTGTTGCACTGTAGAAGCTCCGTCACCAAAACAAATTCCTCGTATGTGTGAACATACCTGGCAATAAAGCGCTTTCTGATTCTGATTCTTTTACCTCAGACTGACATAATCTGACAATTGAACTGAAAACAAACTGGAAGTGCATTTGCAGATTTCAATTAAACATTACAAGGGCAATTTTATTTTCTTCTGAATGACATGCACAGATGAATTGTTCACCCCAAATTAGCAATGTAAGCTAGCAAACTTTTTTATATTTTTTTAATAAACTACTTTTAATGTGAATGTGATTAGTGTATCTGATGTACGTGCAGAAGAAATGGGCCCTGCATCTGCTGCTCCTGAATCCTCTGTCGCTGAACGGTGGGAAAATAAAGCGGCCCATTCAGAGCAGCCCCTGAGCGGAGGAGACGAGCTGAGCGGACTGGAGACGGCCCTTAAAGCAGAGCGCGAGCGGGAGGAAGCAGAATCCGGCCTGGGCAGCCCATCACAGGAGCCGTGCGGATCTGAAGGCGTGGCGTTTATAGGACTAGACGGTTTGTGCAGCTCTCAACAGGTAGGGACGGGCGATATGGGCTTAAAAATGTATCACGATATTACTTGTTGTTACAATGATATTAATGCTGATAATTTATATGGATAAACTGAGAGAAAAATATAGTCCTGTATCTTTAGAGAAAAGTATTAATTTTCTGATTTATTCGCCCTCCTGTGATTTTTTTAAAATTTATTTTTTATTAATTTTATGTCTTTATTTTATTTAATTAATTGATTTTATTATTATTGTTATTATTTTTTAAATTTGTTTTTTTTTTCCCCAAATATTTCGCAAATGATTCAGGAGTTTTTCACAGTAATTCCTACAATATTTTTTCTTCTGGAGAAAGTCTTATTTGTTTTATTTCGACTCGAATAAAACTAATTCGTCTTTAGTTATTTTAAAACCATTTTAAAGGTCAATATTATTATTAGCCCCCTTAAGCTACATTATTTTCAAATGTCTACAGAGCAAACCTAGTTCAGCTAAAGTGCAATTTAAAGGCATAACCAGGTTAATTAGGAAAGTCCTTGTACTTAGGCAAGTCATTGTATAACGGGTGGGAATCACTGGTTAACTTGCAATACATCAATATCACGATATCGATATATCACGTTATCAGCGAATCTACGATACATAGAAAATAATCTACAATACATCACATTATTTGTAAATAAATGAGAAAATATGCATCGAATAGTTGCACGTAACAGCACGTTTTATAAAATATTTATTAAAAATATGGACGTAGTATCCGTGACGTTGCTTATAGGTTTCTGAAGATTGTAAATGAAGGTACAAGTAGGCGTGGCCAACCGTCACCATTTTGTTCACGCGTCATCACGCCGACTTGGGGTAACCAAAAAAGGGCAAAGAGGCGGAGCATGAGTGGAGCTACTTTTGGCATTTTGCTTAGATTAGTTTTTCTTTGGGAGAAACACTTAATACTTCATTACCTGCGGCTCGTTTTTGTTATGACCACATGTGCTTGGTTCTACACTATATCAATAAGTGTTTAGATTTTTAAAAACACTGTTGTAATATATTGAGCCACAATACATTGTTCTTATGACGTTTTTCTACAGGAGGAAAACGTGAATTACTTCCAAACACTTCAGATATAGTCTGTGTTAGTGAATGAAAGTCTATTGATGAAATCCAGGCATAACACTGTAAGACAACGCTTCAGATGACTGTTCTAGAGCCTACAGCTAATCAATCTGTCATATTCTGGAGTGTGTTACAGCTCTGAAGGACATTATAAATGATCAGTTATCTTAAATTAAACAAATACATTCATAGATATGGTATGTAAGTATATAATTTCACTCACCTGGGAAATGAAGGCCTCGTGAATGGTTTGTGAGCACAATTAAGTGCACACAGCGTGCCAAATCTTAAGTCTTGTAATTGTAAGGAATAATTCCAATAATATTTCTAATATTTCCAATAATTCCAAAAGGCAACTGACTGTGTAAAGCAGGCATGTCCAAACTCGGTCCTGGAGGACCGGTGTCCTACTGATTTTAGCTCCAAATAGACTAAACACACCTGCAAAGATGTTTCTAGAAAGCCTAGTAAGAGCTTGATTAGCTAGCACAGGTGTGTCTGATTGGGGTTGGAACTAAACTTTGCAGGACACCGGCCCTCCAGGACTGAGTTTGGACACTCCTGGTGTAAAGCCACTAGTGATGGGTCGTTCTTGAACGATTCGTTCATTTTGAGCAAATCTTTAAGATGACTCGGGAACGATGAGTCCTCTCAGAGAGTGATTCGGTCATCTGCGCATGCTCAGATTGCGCACAGGTGTGCAGGTTTCGTTTATTTTTCAAGTCTTTTAATTCATTCATCACGCGAAAGACAAAAGCCAATCATATGCATTTAGAGCCGGAAAGAGATTTGATCCATTCATGTATCGAGTCCTCTGTTTGAGTCACTCGGTCATCACGTGAAAGACACAGAAGCCAATCATATACATTTAGAGCCGGAAAGAGATTTGATCCGTTCACCTCCCGAGTCCTTGGTCTGAGTCATGTCTCTTTACATTTTGTCACGTGATGAACGAACCAGAAGACTAGTCTACTGACTAGAAGACTAGTGAACTAGTCATGGCTCCTTTCCGCTCAGACTGTGTACATTAGTTGAGATTATATGGATTGTCCGTGTGACGTGAACGAAGCACTGAAATTTGAAGACATGAAGAGGTGAGCTGAGCAAAGAGGCAAAAATATCTTCAAAGACAAAAGAGCAGGCAAACAGTGAATGATTATTTTCTCTTATAGCATTCTATTTATGACTTGTTTGTAGTGTGATCAACATTTGGGCTAGTTGTACATGTGTTTGGAAGCAATTCGTAACAGTTTAATAATATATTGGCAAATTGAATGAAATGAACAAAATGACTCGAAAAAAGATTCGTTCATCTAGATGAACGAGACTTAAAGATCCGAGTCAGTAAAATGATCCGAACTTCCCATCACTAAAAGCCACATAAAACAACAAAAATATGATGAATATGTCGAGTTCAGCAGCTAATCAGCCGAAATCAGCTGAGGTGAAGAGACGGCGACCAGCGAGACCTAGCTGTCACTGAAGTGGCCACGCCCTTAATTATGCAGACTTAATATAACTTAAGAAAATGAAACGTAGGAGAAGGGTAATATTAGCTTTATGAGCCAAAATCGCTCTTTGTACCAGGCTGTAAACACCTTTTCTTTTGTAAGGTTGTCCATTTTAGATTGGGGTCAGTGGAAATCTGCTCCATATGGAGCCAGGACTAGCGGAATTTCAATGAATTGCCGTTTCAGTTACTTCAGTATTAGCTTCACAAGGGAGAGCGGGAGGTTGCTGCTTGATTTATAGAATTGCAACAGTGTAAAACAAGCTTTAAAATGCTGATGTGCAGAGAGAATATACATTCAAAGGTTCAACTTTTTTTTGAGATTTTAACAGATGTGTGTGTGTTGAGCATCAGTTCACACAGCGTTAGCTGGATAAACTGGATAATTTTGAGCTTTTGTCAGCTAATTTCATCTTCCGGGTTTAAAATAATTTTTTTGGATCAAAATCAGTGACGTACCGTAAATCTGCTAGTGTAGTGATGACACGTCGGTGTCTTACTATTATTCCGAGTTTTTTTATCCTATGAGAACACCCTGCTGCTTAATTATTCATGTGAGCATGTGCTTTCCGAAGACAGGCAGACCTGCCAAGCTGTGAGACCCAATGACTGAGTGAGATGGCGTCTGCACGGCACAGGTCGTGTGTTTGTTTCCATGATCCACAGGGCTTGTTGCATGTTTGTTTGTGTGATTCTGTCAGGGCCGATACAGCAAAGCTGTTGGTTTGCTGCAAGCATTTTTGTCGAGTGAGCTGTACGAGAATTGGAGAATGGCAGACTTTGTCCTTTATCAGTTGAGTTTGTTACTATTCAGACACATCGCCTATATCCGTGCTGCTGTGCTTGCCTATGTTTAAAGTCCTCCAGATTACCGGCAGCGCTAATGGTTGGAATAGACAGGGAAAGAGACCTGCTGCGCTGCTATCCTCAGTGTCTGCATTCAGACCCGGAGATTGAGGAGGAGAGAAGTCCTCCTCATTTATAGTGTTTATATAAACACGACTATGTTTATAATAATATAATAAATTGTTGAGGGCGCCACAGTGGCGTAGTGAGCAGCACGTTCGCCTCACAGCAAGAAGGTCGCTGGTTCGAGCCCTGGCTGGGTCAGTTCGGCATTTCTGTGTGGAGTTTGCATGTTCTCCCCCGTGGTTGCGTGGGTTTCCTCCTGGTGCTCCGGTTTCCCCCATAAGTCCAAAGACATGTGGTACAGGTGAATTGGGTAAGCTAAATTGTCCATAGTATATGGGTGTGAATGAGTGTGTATGGATGTTTCCCAGAGATGGGTTGCAGCCGGAAGGGCATCCGCTGCGTAAAAAACATGCTGGATAAGTTGGTAGTAACTCTGGATTAATAAAGGGACTAAGCTGACAAGAAAATGAATGAATGAATAAATTGTGGTCGTGTATATGAAATCACGCATAACAAATGTAGCAGGACGTTAAATTGCGGTTTATTTCTTTGCATTTTAACTTTGTAAACTATAAAATCATGAGTCTCTAAACGGTTTATGTCTCATTTTGTGAACCGACTGACAGTTATTCACTCCTCTCTTTTACACCTGCTCTGCCGGCCACGCCCACTCCCTTTAAGAATACACTGTCAAAATAGCAGTCTATTGCTTTCTAGTTTTCCATGAGGGCGCCACGGTGGCGTAGTGAGTAGCACGTTCACCTCACAGCAAGAAGGTCGCTGGTTCGAGCCTCGGCTGGGTCAGTTGGCATTTCTATGTGGAGTTTGCATGTTCTCCCCGTGGTCGCGCGGGTTTCCTCCGGGTGCTCCGGTTTCCCCCACAAGTCCAAAGACGTGGTGTAGGTGAATTGGGTTGGCCAAAATTGTCCGTAGTGTATGAGTGTGAATGAGTGTGTATGGATGTTTCCCAGAGATGGGTTGCAGCTGGAAGGGCATCCGCTACTTAAAACATATGCTGGATAAGTTGGCGGTTCATTCCGCTGTGGCGACCCCGGATTAATAAAGGCACTAAGCCGAAAAGAAAATGAATGAGTTTTCTATAAGCTTTTGACACTTATTACAACTTGGCCAACTTATTTACAGTATTTCATCGCTGCCGTAAATATCACTATATATCAGAATATCGAAATTTTGTCCCACCCCCTTTGTATAACAGTAGTCCGTTCTGTAGACAATCGAAAAAGATACTGCTTAAGGGGGCTAATAATATTGACCTTAAAATGGTTTTAAAACTGCTTTTATTTTAGCCAAAATAAAATAAACAAGACTTTCTCCAGAAGAAATAATATTACCGGAAATACTGTGTGAAAATTCCTCGCTCTCTTAAACATCATTTGGAAAATATTTGAAAGAAATATTAATTTTGACTTCAACTCTGTCTTCAATCCCTATCAACAGGCCATGTCCTCCTCCTCACATAGTCGAGACCCTTCAGAACTACAACTCCCATCAGCCCCTGGGACCAAAGAAGAAGGGGAGGAGTCAGGAGCAGAGAGTGCAGACATGCTGCAGTTCTGTGTGCGCTGCGGCAGTGGGTTCACATCTTCATCGGACCTCCTCAAACACTCGTGTCCCGCGGCTGAAGAGCGTCCCTATCAGTGCTCCGCCTGCGGGAGAGCGTTCGGTCACGCCTGGAGCCTCAAGAGCCACGAATGCGTCCAGACGGGAGATCAGCCGCACCACTGCGAACTCTGCGGGAAACGCTTCACACACTCGCGTTCTCTGGAGCGCCATCAGCTGGTGCACACAGGTGAGCGTCCACACAGGTGCCCGCAGTGTGGACGCAGCTTCAGCCGGCTGGGGAATCTGGAGAGACACCAGCGGATACACACGGGGGAACGGCCGTACGAGTGCGAGGCTTGTGGGAAACGCTTCAGTCGCGTGGAGTATCTGAAACGCCATCAGCACATCCATATTGGAGACGCGATGCTGAAACACACGCTGCAAAACACACAGCACTGCGCTCAGTGCAACCAGACGTTCAGCGATAACGAGCAGCTCAAGCAGCATCAGTGTGTGTTTAATGCTTGAAGGGGCAGTTCACACAAAACCGAAAACTCATTTACTTATCCTTCACTGGTCACAAACCTGACTGAGCTCCTTTCTTCTGGTAAATGCAAAAGAAGATATTTTGAAGAATGTTGGAAGTTTGTAATTAAGTTAGTATTGTTTTTTTTTTTGGACTATAGAAGTCGATGGTTACCGGTTGCAGCATTTTTCTAAATATCTTCTTCTTCTTTTTTTTTTAAAGGAGGAAACTCATAAAGACATTTTTTTCCAACATTTTTCAAAATATGAGTTTCCATTTTTTATTAAAAAAAAAAAATCACAAAACGTTTGTAAGTACTTGAGGGAGAGTAAATAGTGAGCAAATTTTTTGTTTGTTTTTACAATGGAAGTCAATGGTTACCGGTTTCAGCATTTTTCTAAATATCTTCTTTTGTGATTTTAAAGAAGCAAACCCATAAAGGTTTAGAACTAGTAAATGGTGCATTTATTCAACATTTTTCAAAATATCTTCTTTATGAGTTTCCATTTTCATACAAATCTCAAAAGGTTTGGAAGTACTTGAGGGAGAGTAAATAGTGGGCAAATGTACTATTTGGGGTGAACTATCCCTATAATGTTAAAGTATATATATAGTGTTTATGAGAATTTTGTCTTTACAGGAATAGATCACTGAAATATATGTCTGTCTGTCATCATTTACTCACCCTCCACTTGTTTGAGCTTCTTTCTTCTGTTGAATGCAAAAGAAGA
>CAIGQQ010033701.1:0-22116 GCA_903798035.1 Danio albolineatus
ATTATTATTATTATTATTATTATTATTATTATTATTATTATTATTATCATCATCATCAAATGTTGCTTATATGTTTATTAGAAAATGTTATACTTTTTGAGATACTTTGATTATTAAGATGTTTTCTTTCATCGAAACAACATTGAATAAACAACAACATTGTTTATATACAATAGATATGTATTTTTTTACTATTAAAAATATCTTGTCACTTTAAATAAAATAATCTTTGTATAAAAAAAACGAATTAATAGCTTCTATAAATAAACAATGTTTCTTATTTGTTTATTTTAACTTAATATACTAAAATAACATAAAAATAACTAAAACTAAAAGCTAAAGTTTGTTGACTAGCTTTGATGTTGGCTTGAGAAAGCCAACGTTCACTTGGACTGGGAATAGCAGTTGGCAGGAACCACAGTGGTTACTAAGTGGTTGCTAAGCATTGCTAATGGTTTCTAGGCAGTTGCTAACATAAACTAGGTTGTTAATTGGCAGGCCTCATTTGCATGTTTGGTAATATCCTAAGCATTTTAGTATGCTAATCATTTGGCTAATTACTGTTAGCATGTGTAGCACAAAGAAAGTCCAGCTTTGGTAGCATGAGTCAAATAAGCCAATACACTTGCCTCTACGATGTTCTAATGTTGAGATATTGATGTTTTTAAATGGTTGCTAGGTTAGTCTATTTTTTAGCTATGGAGTCGACTGACAGCTTCGAGTAAATTAATGATATAAATCAACCCTGTTTATAGAATTTTACTATATTATATAATAATAAAAGCAACAGTGAGCGGCACGGTGGCACAGTGGGTAACGCTGCCACCTCACAGCAAGAAAGTCGCTGGTTCCAGCCCCGGCTGGGTCAGTTGGCATTTCTGTGTGGAGTCTGCATGTTCTCCCTCGTGTGGGTTTCCTCTAGGTGCTCCTGTTGCCACCACATGTCCAAAGACGTGCTGTAGGTGAAATAGGTAAGCTTAATTGTCTAGTGTGTGTCCTGGTTCACAACTTTGGGGGTTGAGTGTTGGGCTAAAGACCCACCTTATAAAAATTTAATGTTACGAAACACCAACATGGTGCGGCTAAACATCAGCTTCGATATAAACAGCACTGGGAGTAAGTAAGTAAGTAATAAAAGCAACAAAGATAGAAAATCATAGACTAAAATGAACATGAAAATGGAATTCAGAATATTAAAAACCTGTAACATCATGATATATTCATATAAATATTACAAATGAACCCTGTTATATATACAGACTCTCATAACTATACGATAAGCATTTAATCTGTGAGTGAAATACAATTTTAAAAAGCAGCCTGGTTTAAAAGATCTTCTACTTTCTATCTTTTGATGTCCCTCTCCCACAGCAAGCTTTGGAGATCAGTCTTCCTCAGCACTCTTAGTTCTCTGACATTTAAGATGATATTTGCACCGCACTGAATGTAAGCCTATCACCTCATGTCTCTCCTCGGGCCGTCTGAGGAGAAAGTCTCGCCTGTGAGAGGTCTCGGCTAAAGGATCCTTTTGTTATTTCTCGGTGCAACCCCGAGCGCTCCAGACATAAAGAATAAAATATACGTCTGGACATCAATGAATAATAAGCTGTTGTTTGAGATAATAAAGATGCTCGAGCTCGTTCTTCCTTCATCATGTGCCAAACTCAGCTACCCCCCGAATTGACTACGGTTTCATGTCCATGGGTCTTTTTTTGGTGAACTTAAACACTTCTTCCATATGTACGACGTCCCAGTGTGAACCTACCTCCACATACATGGACAGAACGAGTCATTAGTGGGTCTGATGTTTTCTTTGGATCCATACTAGGCTAATGCTGTTATCACTGTAAGTGGTCTTTATGTCTTGAAAGAATGTGTAAAAACAACCACACTTTTGGATGGATTTTACTTAAGGATGAAAAGAGACAATGCTGGTTTTAGCTCAATCCTGCCAAGGAAAACAGCCTTTTGTCTGTAACAGATTCAGTGTTGGGTCTACAGTCCAACTAAGAGAATTAGAAACTAAAATTGCACGGACTATTTTTGTTTTAGTCCGAATTAAATCGCTACAATTGATTAATATAATAAATCCTGGGTTCCACATAATCAGTTTGTGTTAGGGCAACATGAAGGAAATAACTTCGCTTATTCATTCATTCATTCATTTTTTTTTTCAGCTTAGTCCCTTTATTAATCTGGGGTCGCCACAGCGGAATGAACCGCCAACTTATCCAGTATATGTTTTACGCAGCGGATGCCCTTCCAGCTGCAACTCATCTCTGGGAAACATCCACACACACACTCATTCATTCACACACATACACTACGGACAATTTAGCCTACCCAATTGACCTACAGGGGAAACCGAAGCACCCGGAGGAAACCCACGTGAACACGGGGAGAACGTGTAAACAGAATCGTCGGCTGACTTGGTAAGGACTTCAATCAGTGACGTTCTTGCTATGAGGCAACAGTGCTAACCACTGGGCCACCGTGCCACCCATCTAGGAAAGGAGGAGGAGTAGGGGTGGAAGGGAGGATTCTTCAAAATGAAGATGGCTGTGATATGGAACTTAGGGTATTTATAGTGGCTTAGGAATCGTCTGATTGGTGAATCATAAATTGAATAATGCAGGATCAGCCACAAGCAATCATGAGCATGTGATCCTCTCGAAATTAGTTTATAAATAAACTTCACATTCCTCTTTCTACATAATTTGTGATCTCCAGAACGTTGTCAGAATGAGCCCATGTTGAAATAAGTCTTTTGAACAAACAGCAAACGTAATTTTTTTTGAGCGAGGGCTTCATTCATGATACAATCGTACACTGTAAAAATACAGGGTTCCACATAATTCCTTCATGTTGTCAATTTGATAGATTAATTGATTTTACAAATTTAAGTAGATTGAACTTAACACAATTAAGTTGTGCCAAAAATAAACTCAGGAATTGTCTTGATTTGGTTCATTTTAAATACATAGTTTGCACAAGCAGCAAAAAAATATTTTTTGAGTGTAATTCATTCATTCATTCATTTTCTTTTCGGCTTAGTCCCTTTATTAATCCGGGGTCGCCACAGCGGAATGAACCGCCAACTTATCCGGCATTTGTTTTACGCAGCAGATGCCCTTCCAGCCACAACCCATCTCTGGGAATTGAGTGTAATTATAGAAGTAAATTCTGAGAAATTTCTGCGTAAAACAGACCTTCTCGAAAACTCTCCTACTTATTCACAAAACACTTCGTAAACATCCGGTTTGGGAGTCAAACATGTGTATGTTAATGAATTACAAACATTTCTAAAGATTGCACTCTTAGAGGCTGTTCACACAATAGCGTTTTCAGCCAAAATGAAGAAAAAATATTTACATTTTACTATTTTGTTTACATGACTACGGTATTTTGGGACTGAAAATGCATAAATTTGTTGAAGTTGAAGTTTTAAAAAAAAAACATCGTAGTCATGTAATTTTAAACACCTGAAAACATAAGTCTTTGAAAATGATAACATCACTAGTAACAGTGAATAGTATGTGTTAACTGTTTAGGATCTGTTTAGCATCTTACACAAATTATACATTAGACTTGAAAGATGATGACGCTAACCTGATTTTACGAAGTAGGACATGTTCCTGGATTAACATCTATGTTGATCCTGGAACAACATTCCAATCAACCAATCAGAATTAAAGGATACAAATGCCATGTTAAGTTTAGGCTTACGGTTAGGTTTATGCACTTCTACATGACTGATATCCAACTATTATTCCCCTCTGATTTGGGGAATAATTTACAATAATAGTTGGGTTCAGGCAGGGGCGCCGCTGGCCGGTACGCGTCCTTTGACAAAATTTCGTTGAATTCGTTGAGTTTCGATCTGGGGTCGCCACAGCGGAATGAACCGCCAACTTACCCAGCACATGTTTTACGCAGCGGATGCCCTTCCAGCCGCAACCCATCTCTGGGAAACATCCATACACACTTGTTTATACACATACACTACGGACAATTTAGCTTACCCAATTCACCTGTACTGCATGTCTTTGGGCTGTGGGGGAAACCGGAGCACCCAGAGGAAACCCACACGAATGCAGGGAGAACATGAACACTCCACACAGAAACGCTAACTGACCCAGCAGAGGCTCGAACCAACGACCTTCTTGCTGTGAGGCGACAGCACTACCTACTGCGCCACTGTCATCTCAATAATTGCTACATGAAAGTTTTCAGTTCAAATGAGAAGTCAATCTGAATACAAATGTATTATTTGGATGCATGTAATAACCTTAACCTTAAAAAAATACAATAAGTTAAGAAAATGAACATTTTAGAAGATGTGTAAAGAGAGAATTACACTAGAAATGTTGTGTTTCCTAAGAATGTATTGATGAAATGTTCAAACATTCTGTATTTTTATATTTTTGGTCAATACTGTGTTCGTACTTTTGTCGAAAAGCACCAGTGTTTATTTGGAAAAGGACTGAATCCCTTCTTTTAGTGCACACCATGGTTCAAGATGGCAGCTTTTATAATTACTACTAATAAACTCCACGATTCTGCTGAGTAATCATACAATGACTGTTTTAATCAAATCTGCAATGTGTAAACAACCCCCCAAACTCCGCTGTTCATCTTTCATCCAAATGATTTGACAAAAAATCAAAACCAAACATTGAGGTTTATTCTTACACACTTTGGAAAACTGGCCAGCCGCAAGCGAAATAGACCAAATGACTCACAGGATATTTAACATGAGAGATGTGGCATATGAAAATGGAAAAGGACGCGTGCCTGATAGACATAATGTGTGTGGTGACAAGAATGAGCATCTGATTGATGTATGGCTGCTTTTCCTAGGTTTGTTTGGGATGTAACAAAGGGGAAGTACAGATGCGGTGTCAACCGGGCTTGCCAGGGCAGTACCTGTCACCATAAACAAACTCTCCTCTCATAAACAATGAAATAAAATCCTTCCTTGGACTTACCTGCGGTTCTGTTTTTGCTCTCCTGATTGAGCATGGATGGGGAAAATCCAGTGAGCGTCGAGCTGCCAAAGCTGCAAGCAAAAGGGGGTTGGTTAGCTGCCATCATAACTGCAAACAGATATAAATCGCACGAAAAGCGAATCTCACGGATCCATGAGCGTTTTAATCTTGGCGAAACTTCTAAGCATCTAAATTACTCATTAAATGCAGTTATAGGTCACGAAGAATGTAGTTATGCAGAGAACATCACAAAAATGTCAGATATGGGAAGACCGTAGAGGAATCCCGCCAAACATAATGTTATGATATGAACAGCTTGTGTTTATTTTCACAGCATCGGTATAATAAGGAAAAGCTGGATTTGCAAGACCAAGATGCATGACAACCTCAAGGAAAAGATCTCAGGTATTTCTTTCTGAGCTTCAAATCTGCAAAATCTGCCTTCTTTATCGCTCAACTCTCATAAAGTTAGGAACATGACCCACCTGTACCCCCATCCCGAGAGTATTACACACTGATCTATACAGATTCAAGCACAACGTGTACCCTACTTAGTCAATCAAAGTTATAGTCACAGTGTACTAACGTTAATTACAATGAAATTGAATGCAGGGCCCAGAAGAGCCTAGGGTGCTTGTTTGAGGATGTGTGCTGATGGTTTGCATTTCATAAATTTTATGTGCATCGTCTGAGAGAAAATTAGATTGCAAAAAATAATCACACGGTGGTGCTCTTCAAATAGAGCATGGCCATTATGAGCAGAAGTATAATCAATAACAGAAAACAGCCAAAACTGCACTGATACCTAATGAAAGTTCACAAGTTTGAGCGGTTGACTTTAAATTCACATTCATTCAAACCTTCACGTAGCACTTTTGCACTTTGTGATGGACAGATTCTTTGTACAACTGACAATATATGTTATTTGTGTCTTGAAAACAATATCATAATAATAATATCATAAAACCATGATTTAGCCTACCACAAACAAAAAAAGGCTTGTATCACATACCAGTACAGTTAAACCATGTTAACCACAGATTTCCATAGTATAGTCAGACTTTACCCATTTGCAGCAACATCCAAATGGTTATTTTAAATGGTTAATGTTTGTATGAAAAGAGCAGCAGCACTGTTTTACTTATTTAGAATGTGGGCTTATATTCACAAGACAGTTAAAAAAGTTAATGCTGCACTTACCTGCACAATATTGCCAGTTACTTTACTGGAAATATTTCAACTACAATCGCTGTGAGCGACACAGCGGCAATAACTCCCCAAAACGAATCATTGTTTTGATTCAAAGACTCGTCAATGAATCGATGTTTTTAATAAACAAGACTTTTCGCCACCTTGTGGTTTAAATAAGTAACCCGCAGTCACAGGAAAAATGCCCACCCGGTCCATGATATGTTGTAGGTTGCTTTCGACGCCATGTTGGAACGGTCAACGTGTCGTCAGTCACTCAGTGTAAAAATCATACATGCATCTTTCTTGCCACTACATCGAAATTGAATTAAATTCCTTAAAAAATTTATTGAAACAAACTGATAAAGAAATTGTGTAACTTTTTCACTAGTGAGAATGTGTTGTTTTGGGTTTTTATTAACTCAATATTAGTTTTTTTAAACTTCAGAATGGTAGATTTCTTGTATTAGCTTCGCAAAATCATCTAAAATAGTTCGCAAAAACGTATTGCAGGTGTAGCCCTTACAAAAACTGCACCATGATTTTACTACATGTAATATCACGAAAGAAAAAAAAAGAAAAGGAAAACAGTGTTGCTGTATATTTAAAGCTATAATTCACCCAAAAAATGACAATTTGGTCACCATTTACTCAACTTGTTCTAAACCTATTACTTCCTCTTTTTTATAACGTTCTACATAAGAAGATATTCTGAGGAAAGCTGGAAACCTGACCCTTTGACTTCCCTATTTGTTTTTTCCTCCTGCCATTGCTGTCAATGGTTACAGCTTTTCAGCTTTCTTCAAAATATCTTTAGTTTTCAAGAATAAAGAAATACTCATAAAGATTTGAAACCACTTGAGGGAGAGCAAATAGTGAATAAATTGTAATTTTTGGGAGAACTATCCCTTTTTAAGCCTGTTAACCACAAATTGACAATTGATACGCTAACCATGATATTTGAAGTAAAACTGTGGTTACACAAATAATAATCTGCCAAAGAACAAAAAGGCACAGTATTACAGTGAAAACTTGGCCTTGAGATTATTGCACTTGGAACACTCTTCAGCCAATCACATTAGAGTGAACAGTTACATAAGGTTGTTTATGGCACTAAGAAAAATGTACAAAAAAAAAAAAAACACTTCCGATAGGGCATCACTTCCAAAACTGCTCTTTGGTCTTTGCTGGCACCTTTATTTTCTTGAGTACAGCTTGTTGTAGATCATGTTTTCCGACAGTTAAAGGAGTACCTTCCTACACACATCTGAGTTTGACGTCTAAACAACAAGATAACGAGAAGGAAAAGTCTCAGTGAAAGTGGTATGAGTGTGTACTTTCATGACAGATCCATGAAATAGATTTTTCATTGGATCCAATTATACAAATTCGAATCTCCAGCATAATCATGATATTAACATTACTGAAATGTTATTGATAATATAGCTAAACACATGTCATAAACACAAGAGTCATTGGTGTGTTCCGACAGTTAAGGCAGTACCTTTCTACTGAGTTTGATGTCTCAACAAGATTAAGTGAACAAAAATTCTCAGTGAATGTGTTGAGGCTACAATATCATATCACAGATCCATGGAATTGATTATCCATTGGATCCAGAGGTATTGGGCAACTATACAAATTCGAATCTTCATCATAATCACGCTATTAAGTTTACTGAAATCTCATCGACAATAGCTAAACACATGTATATGCTTTGAAATGGAAAAGAGTCATTGACGTTTTCCGACAGCTAAAGCAGTACCTTCCTACTCTACACACATTTGGGTTTGACGTCTCAAGATTACAAGAACAAAAAAATCTCAGTGAAAGTGGTATAAGTATGCAATATTATATCAAAGATCCATAGAACTGATTTTCCATTGGATCTAGAGGTATTGGGCCACTATAAAAGTTCTAATCTCCAGCATAATCGTGATATTAACTTTACTGAAATGTCATTGATATGTATGCTTTGAAATGGAAAGAGTCATTGGTGTTTTCCAACACTTAAGGCATTATGTTTCTACTCCACACACATCTGAGTTTGACATCTCAACAACAAGATTAAAATAACAAAATATCTCAGTAAAAGTGGTATAAGTATGCAATATCATATCACAAATCCATAGAATTGATTTTCCATTGGATCCAGAGGAATTGGGCAACTACAAATTCTAATCTCCAGCATAATCATGATATTAACTTTACTCAAATGTCATTGATAATAGCTAAACACATGTATGTATGCTTTGAAATGGAAAGAGTCATTGGTGTTTTCCAACAGTTTAAAGCAGTAGCTTCCCACACAAACGTGAGTTTGACATCTCAACAACAAGATTATACAACAACAAAATAATCTCAGTGGAAGTGTTGAGGCTACAATATCATATCATACATCCATAGAACTGTTTTTCCATTGGATCCAGAGGTATTGGGCCACTATAAAAGTTCTAATCTCCTGCATAATCGTGATATTAACTTTACTGAAATGTCATTGATAATAGCTAAACACTTGCATGTATGCTTTAAAATGGAGTCACTGGTGTTTTCCAACAGTTAAAGCAATACCTTCCTACTCTACACACATCTGGGTTTGACGTCTCAACAACAAGATTACAAAAACAAAAAATCTCAGTAAAAGTAGTATAAGTATGCAATATCATATCACACATCCATAGAACTGATTTTCCATTGGATCCAGAGGGATTGGGCAACTATACTAATTCTAATCTCCAGCATAATCATGATATTAACTTTACTGAAATGTCATTGATAATAGCTAAACACTTGTATTTATGCTTTGAAATGGAAAGAGTCATTGGTGTTTTCCAACAATTTAAAGCAGTAGCTTCCTACTTCACACAAACGTGAATTTGACATCTCAACAACAAGATTACAACAACAAAATAATCTCAGTGAAAGAGGCTACAATATCATATCACACATCCATAGAACTGATTTTCCACTGGATCCAGAGGTAATGGGCAACTATACTAATGCTAATCTCCAGCATAATCATGATATTAACTTTACTGAAATGTCATTGATAATAGTGTTGGGAAAAAAGGAATATATTCTTTAATATTTTTTGTATCTTTTTTGTTCATTACACAATTGTATTGGTATTGCTTAAGGTAAAATATTAACTGAACATCTTCTGTTGAGTCTGATATGTTTTGCATACTAATGATGCATTTTTGCAGAAGTAGACAAATGCTTGTCTAAAAGTAACTTGAGCTCTGCAGCAAAACTTCCTGTGAGCACAGAATATTTGCAGTTGAGAAAGGCTTAGGCTTTTAATGTTGTGCAGACAATTCGGACAAAAAGAGGCAAATGGATGGGTGCGGCCAATGGAGGACGGGAGAATGATTGACAAGTGACGAATTTCACTAAACTCCACCTGTTAATATCAGCTGCCTATAAAAGTTGGAGTCAGAAAATGAACTTTGTTGCGTACCTCCTGAATGTAACTTTTGCATTGCATTGAGGATAACATATTTCTGTGAATCGAATTATTCATTTGTATACAATAAATTGCTACGATGTTTGACATTGAAGAAAAACCTCTCCTGACCTTTTTTATTGAACATGCATGGAATTGATTAAATATTCCAACAATAGCTAAACACTTGTATGTATGCTTTGAAATGAAAAGAGTCATTGGTGTTTTCCAACAGTTAAGGCATTACGTTTCTACTCCACACACATTTGAGTTTGACATCTCAAAAACAAGATTAAGAGAACAAAATATCTAAGTAAAAGTGGTATAAGTATGCAGTGTCATATCACAGATCCATGGAATTGATTTTCCACTGGATCCAGAGGTATTGGGCAACTACAAATTCTAATCTCCAGCATAATTATGCTGTTAAATTTACTGAAATGTGATCAATAATAGCTTAACATGTGTGTGTGTGTGCTTTAAAATGGAAAAGAGTCTGTTTTCTGACAGTTAAAGCTGTACAGTACCTTTCTACTCTACGCACATCTGAGTTTGACATCTCAGCAGCAAGATTAAAAGAGCAAAATATCTCAGTAAAAGTGGTATAAGTATGCAATATAATATCACAGATCCATAGAATTGATTTTTCCATTGGATCCAGAGGTATTGGGCAACTACAAATTCTAATCTCCAGCATAATCATGCTGTTAAATTTACTGAAATGTCATCAATAATAGCTAAAAACATGTATGTATGCTTTGAAATGGAGAGTCATTAGTGTTTTCCGACAGATAAAGCAGTACCTTTCTACTCTACACACCTCCTACTCTACACATCCAAGTTTGACGTCTCAACAACAAGATTAAGAGAACAAAAAATCTCAGACGAAACAAAATTTGGATGGATTTTATTTGATGCTTTCCAAGACATACAGACAAGACGTATTTGCTTTCCAGTGTTTTGACAGTTGCCATTTAGAGTTCCAATTTCATCCGGCAATCTTTGCAGCGTCGGCTCACCCGGAGAGGATGTGCTTGATGAAGGACGCGTAGTTAATGCAGCCGTTGGCGTCTTCTTGTCCGGCCATCAGACGGTCCACCTCATCCTCTGTCATTTTCTCCCCGAGCGTTGCCAAGACGTGACGGAGCTCGGCGCCCATCACTGTTCCATTTCCCTCTTTGTCAAAGACTCTCAAACCCTCAACAAAGTCTTCAAACGTCCCGTGGTCCTTGGCCCTTGAGATATGCTGCAGCATGGGCAGGAACGTCTCAAAGTCCAGGTATTTGCTGTTCATGTCTTCAGCTTTGGGCTTCCCCAGCACCGTCAGCACGTCAGCATTGGTAGGGTTGTGACCCAGAGCCCTCATCACATCTCCGCACTGGGCATACCTTATCTTCATCTCTCCCGTTGGCGTTTCGTCAAAGAGAGTGAAGGCATCCCTGAACTCTTCAATCTGGTCTGGGCTAAAATCCAACGGGACGCTTTTCAGGTCCAGTTCGGGCTCTTTGGGCGTTTCGGGAACTGGTGCAGGAGCAGGAGCTTCTTCTTTTTTGGCCTCAGGTTTTTTCGGCTCTGGTTTCTTGGGTTCCACTTTTTTTGGTGCCATGATGTTGATGGGAAAAGCTGGGAAGTGTGTTGTAAGAGCCCCCCATGTTGGGCTTTTATACTGACATGTCAGAATGCGTGATAAGACTTATCAGAACGATGGCAGACTATATAAGGAAATGAACTGGAACTGACTCGAGTGCTGCTCATACCACGCTGAAATGCTAATTCTGTCCAGTAGATAAGACCACCAACCACCAATATGTGAACAATGATGAACAAACGTCATAAATATTCTTAAATAGGGATGGTTCACCCACAAATTAAAAATGTATTCACAATTACTTTTCACATTTCTGGCTACCACAAACCTGATCTCACGAGAAAATGTAAATATTTTACGTTTTGTCAGATTAGTGGCTAATTCGTACAAATTTGTATGAGTTCAGTCGTACAAAAATGTATGATTTTAAAAGGAGGCATGGCATCCAACCGTCATTGGGTGATGAGCAAATCATACTAAATAGTACGAATTAGATCGTGCGAATTTATATGAATTAGCCACTAAATCAAAAGGTTATGAATTGTCGTAAGATAGCATTGATTTTTGCTATCCAATTTGCTCAAATTACAAAAATAAAAAAAATTTATTTAAAAATAAATAAATAATAATAATAATAATAATAATAATAATAATACTTGAAGAAAGTGTTTTCATGGCTTTCAAAAAATTTGTAAAAATTTGTGGACAATATTGATTACAATTGATAACGGCAAACAAACATCACATTTATGGTCCCACCCATAGACACATCAACAGTCCGTATATGTGCTGTAAAACAAATCTGTAATTTTACGGTTTATTTCCGACAGCTGGGGTGCTGAAAAAAAAAGAGTAAAATAATGGCCATTAAATTACAGAAATTTACCGTAAAATAACGGTTATTAAATTATAGAACTTTACCAAAAATTTAAATGTAAGGAAATTTCTGTAATTTAAAATCCCTTATTTTACGGTATATTTCTGTAATTTAACAGTCATTATTTTACGTTTTTAAACCGTAAAATTATGGATTTTGTGTGTGTTAACATTAACTTATTTCCATAATTTGATGATATAATAGATGATATAATACAAAGTATAGCTTTATTAATGTAAACACATTTGTAAATAAATCAAAATATTAAAAACATTTGAGAATTTAATCTCATGACTATTAAATCATCACCATTTTGTGAAAAGGATCCATTTACCTTCCAAACATTTGTGGCTTTATTTTTTACTCTATTGAACACAAAATTATATATGTTGAGGAATATTGTAAACTGGTTACCAAAGACTTCCATAGTAGCAAAAACAACAGCAATGGAAGTCGGTTTTCAACATTTCAAACCATCTTTGTTTGTGTTCAGCAGAGGAAACTCAAACAGGGGTGTGACAGGTAAAGAGTGAGGAAATTATGCAACAGGCTCATTCTGAAAACGTAGTCCTGTGTACATTTCTGGAGACTGCACATTATGTGGTCAGAGGTACGTTTGGCTGTGTTTAATTTTTTTAAACGAATGCTACGGGGCGGTATGACGCCGTTCCTTTTCGTGCTTACCAGCCGACCTCTTGCCTCTGTGTGTTCGACTTTCCTGCTGCAATCAGTTTGTCTCATTAGCTTGCCGTGTTTATAACCAATAAATAACAGGGTGAGAATGTGGTAAAATCTGAAAACGTGGTATAGACAAGACGAGGGCTTTTATTTTTTTCTGGATTGCTTTTTTGAAAGTTGTTGGTTGGGTTTAGGGAAGTGTGTGTGGGTCAATCGATAAAATTTTGGTTGGGTTTAGAGAAGGAGGAGGGTGGGTCAGTCGATTGGTCAGTCAGTCAGTCAGTCAGTCAGTCATTCAGTCAGTCAAACAGTCAGTCAACAGTGGCCTCTGGTGGGTTTACGCCAGAACAACAGGCGCGAACAGCACTCGCAAGAGACTTTTTAGATTTCAAAAAGCGTACACAGCAGCCTCTCGTGGATTCGTGAAAACAAAAAGTGCAAAAATACGTTCCTCTCAGGACGTATTTCATGGCCTCTAGAAACATACTTAGGACTACATTTTCAGAATGAGCCTGGGTGGAAATTATGACAGAATGTTCATTTTTGAGTGAACAATCCCTTTAAATGACACCACACTCTCTGTCACTGGAGTGGTACCTTTTCAAAAGGTTCAAATTTGTACCAAAAAGCTAAATTTTAATACCTCAAGAGTACATATTAGTCCCTAAAAAGTACAAAAGTGTTCCTCTGACAAAGTGTTCCTCTTAAAAAATGTACTAATATATACTTTTGAGTTACCAATATGGAACTTTTGAGTACAAATGTTTACTTTTTGAAAAGGTACCACCCCAGTGACAGCTTTCTTGCCTTTATTTCTGAGACTGTGAACTTGTTACAGTAGGTAAATCTTCAGGTTTTCAATAAAGTGAATGGAATTGTTCGATCAAAAACACTAAATTTGCTGTTAGGTTACTCACCCTTTGGCCATCCAAGAGATATATTATTTTTATTCAATAAAAATATTACTGGTATGTCGTCAAAGTCATTGACGACATAGACTTTGAAAGTCATTCAAACGTACAGGCAAGATATCAATAATATGTGTGGAACATGATGATACACTGAAGCAAAACTATCAATCTGTGCAAGAAATGTAACATTGTTTACAACAAAACAACAACCTTTAATTCATACATCAACAAGTGTTTCAGAGTCTGTTCAGGAACATCTTCAGTGTGAGATCTTCCTGTTATGTAATGAAGCGCATTAAATAATGAGAATATGTAAAAGGTCAGACTTCTCAATTGATATTACACACACAAGTCTGAAGCACAAACCTCAGTACTTGTGGTATTGGTACTTGTGCTTATGCTTTAACCCTTTAATGGGCATTCATAGAAATATTAATTGCAAAGGCCGGTGTTACTGCAGTTATTATAAGGCTTTTGAAATTGTATAACTCTCAAAATGCTGTTGATGTTTTGTGAATCACCAAGGACCACAGTGTCAGCAAAAAAAAAAATATATATTGTTTAAAGTTTTATTAAAAAAACAACATGGCATGAAGGAAAGTAAATTATTAGCAATTTTTCATTCATTTTCTTTTAGGCTTAGTCTTTTTATTAATCTGGGGTCACCACAGCGGAATGAACCGCCAATTTATCCAGTATATCCAGCTTTATATAGAACAAATAATAATACAAAAAAATCATATGTGGGTTAGTTCATAGGGATAGTTCACCCAAAAAAATGAAAATTCTCTTAACATTTACTCTTTTGACTTGTTGAGCACAAAAGAAGATATTTTGAAAAATGTAAGAAAAGAAAACAGCAACTGACTTCTATAATATATCCATGTATGTCTATGAGTATCAGTTACCAGTTATCTTATTTTGTGTTCAGCAGAAAAACGAAACTCAGATAAATGTTGAGTATGTTTTCATTTTGGGGTGAACTATCCCTTTAAGAGCTGCTAGTAATTTGCCAGACAGGTGATAAGAGTGAATCTATTCTAAGAGCAGCACATACCAGCACTCCGTCACCATCACGCTGATTATAACACAGTATTTTAAGCACACTTAGGATAAAATAAAGATACCACAATCTTATCAACTAGTCTAGTTTAAATTGTACTCAAAGCTCACATTTAATTTAAAATGATATGCTATTAAAGGGATAGTTCACCAATAAGCGAAAATTCTGTCTTCATTTGCTCATACTTTTACTTGTTTCAAACCTTTATGATTTTCTTTTTGTCGTTGTTGTTGAACACAAATGAAGATATTTTGAAGAATGTTGAAAACTTGTGTCTATTGACTTCCATATATGTTTTTCCTGCAATGGAAGTCCATGCTTACAGGTTTTCAGCGTTCTTCAAAACACCTGCTTTTGTGTTCAACAGAAGAAAGAAAATAATAAAGGTTTGAAAGCACATGACGGTGAGTAAATAGTGAGTACATTTTCATTTTTAGGTGAACTATACCTTTAATTAATTCTGTCAGGAATCAATCACGTCAAGAATCATAATATTTGTTTGTATGAACGGCAGAGCTGGGTGTATTTGTGGATGGCTATGACATAACTCTTTCAAACCACTGACTGTGTGATTTTAAAGGTATGAAAGTCTGCCATCTTGTGGCTCAAATGTGAATTTTGAATGTGAAAAAATCCCAGCAACGTAATAGAACATATTTATTCATTAATTCAATTTCATTTGGATTAGTCCCTTTATTTATCAGGGATCGCCACAGTGGAATGAACCGCCAACATTTCAAGCATGTTTTACTCTTCCAGCCGCAACCTAGCACTGGAAAACGTCCATACACTCTCGCATTCACACACATAAGACTACGGCCAATTTAGCTTATTCAATTCACCAACAGCGCATGTATTTGGACTGTGGGGGAAACCGGAGCACCCGGAGGAAACCCACGCGAACACGGGAAGAACATGCAAACTCCACACAGAAATGCTTACAGAGCCAGGGCTCAAACCAGCGACCTTCTTGCTGTGGGACGACAGTTCTAGCCGCTATGCCACCCCATAGTAGACATTTTGTAGAAATTAAACAAAACAGATACCTTTCTTTAATACATTTAAAAACTACACTGTAAAAAATATATAATTTATCATGTTTGTCGTATTTTGTTTTTTCCGTATTCATGTTTTTATTATTCCTTCCCCCCTTATTTATGTTTTTGAATTGCATTATGGGACTTTGATTTGTCTTCCAACAACTTTAAACCATGAAAGGTTAAAAAAATGACTTTTATTAACTTTTTGAATAGTTTAAAGTGATCTATTGTCTGGGTTAGTATATTACCCTACTGTACAAAGACTTGTAATGAACAGCCAGTACATTTTCTGTTACTTAAAGACTTATTTCCCTATATGTTTTTCTTATACATGATATTAATTATTACTTTTTTATTCTGTAGAGTTGAATTTTCAACATTAAAACAGATAAAATTCCCATAGTACAATTCAAAACTGTAAATAAATGAAAAACACTTGTGAATCTCAAAACTGTTAATTAACAGACACAGTGTACTTGTCATCTGTCTAAATTCTAGGTATCATTACATTTCAGCTTGACTGAGGACAGTAATAAGGACAACAGAATCAAGTCAAATCAGCAGAAGACATGCAATATTTGTTGCAAAAAAAAAAAATGATTTCCTTATTTACAGTGGTTTTGTTTCTAGTCAAAATATATACAGATTCTTAAACCAAGAAGCATTTTCTAGACAAGTAAAACTTGTTCTGTTTTTAGAAATAATCAAAACAGTCCAATTTTTTCTTAAAACAAGGTAAATATCTACCAATGCGGTATTTGACAGTCTTGTTTCTGGTATGCGATAAGTTTATTTTGCTAAGCCCTATGGCAGATTATTTAGCTTAAATTAATGAAAGATCCACTTAATTTTTACTTATTTTTTTCTGAAAACAAAACAATATTTTTTACTTGTGCAAAAAATGCTTCATAATTAAGGCCATTTTAGATATTTGTACTAAAAGGACCAAAATCTAAATAAAAAAAACTTTTTGCTGAGTGAGGATGCTTTGGCAACTCTTGGTTAGTCTAGCATTGTGTAAATTTTCTTAAAACAAACAAAATGACGTCAGACTGATGTTGTATCCCAAAGTCGGGGGAACATTGCATTTTGTTTGAAAATAGATTTAACGTCAAAACCCAACATCAGGTTGACATCAATATACAATATACAACCTAAAATCAACCAAATATGAATGTTTAATGATGTTACCACTATGACATCTATCAGACATTGGATTTTGGTTGCCATACCTGATGAATAAATGTCAGTATTTGATATCAGTATGAGAGGTTTAAGATGTTGGCTCGACTTTGGATTTTGGTCACTTTCCAAAACAACTTAAAATCAACCAAATATAAACATCATTTGATGTCGTTATTGGACGTCAAAATAACGTTGTCTTTAGATACTAGACATTGAATTTAGGTCACCTGGCACCATGACCTAAATCTACCTAATATTAACGTCTCAATTGATGTTGTGTGCCTGCTGGGAAAGAACATACAACTATATACATTTATATATAGGTGCTTGTTGAAGTATTTACAATAAAAGATTCATTGAATTTACTAAAATTTTATAGGGTAAGTAGTTGCAAACTATTTATTTGGGCTGAATTTAAACAAACAAATAAAGTTGAACGTTCCTAAATTTCATTTGTTTGTTTAAAATCAGCCCAAATAAATAGTTTGCAACCACTTACCTTAAAAAATGTAGTAAATCCAACAAATCCTTTTTTTCCAGTGGCACTTGAGTGATTGGTCATCAATGTCCACCAGTACACTGACATCCCACTGTGAGAAAGTGCCACAGCTGGAATGAACAAGTATTAATGAGACAGCCTGAGGGCACTGATGTCCCTTTTTTATCTCATTCCAGTGTGCTTAAAGGGATAGTTCACTCCCAAATCAAAATGTACTCTCAAGTGGTATAAACCTTTATGAGTTTCTTTCTTCTGACAAACACAAAATAAGCATTTTGTGTGTGTGTGGGGTGGGGGGGTGTGGGGTGGGGGGGGGGGTGTTTAAAAGATGTCTAATAGATGTCTAATAGACATCTATACATAATCGTCTTGGCTAAAACAAGGCTAAATTTGGGCTGTCAGTAAAAATCTAACAGACGAAGAACAGACCAAAACTAGACTAGTCATCAAATTAACAGAAATAAATGACTATACTGACTATATATGTAAAGTCTTTCTAATCTTTCTATTTGTTTTGGTCTATTCTTAGATGTCAATTAGATATTCACTGACAGCCCAAGTTTAGCCTTGTTTTAGCCAAGCTGTCTATGTTTAGATGTCTATTAGACCGGCGGTTCCCAACAGGGGCGTCCCGGCTAGGCATGGGCCGGTATAAGATTCTGACGGTATGATAACCTTGGATAAAAATATCACGGTTTCACAGTATGACAGTATTGGGTTTACTGCTGTAAAGTATATTCTTTCTAAATGTCTGGCTAAAAAACAAAACCTTTTTCCCCTCTGAACACAATATATTTTATTTTGAGAAACATTTAAAGTATTTTGGAGCAGTAAACATGTCAGGCTAAATAATTCAAGTGAATCATTGACTTCTGCTGTCTTCATTTGTTTAAAAAAACACAGATTTCTTTACAATTTACACCTAAAAAAATGTAAATAAAAAAATCTTACTTATACCTTAGGAACGGTATAGCAGAAAATTTTGGCGGTTTGAAAACCTTGACTTTTTCAAACTGCGGTATACCTTGAAAACGGTTATCGCCCCATGCCTAGTCCTGGCCCACAAGTCAAGTGGGCCTCAGCAAGCTCGGTGAGGGAATATATTTAGAATTTTTTTTTAGCAGTGGGCCATTAGGAGAACGATCATAGTGCCTTAGTTCCTTTTATCCCTTGGTAGACATAAAACAAAGTACAAATTTGTAATTCGTCCTCCACGAAAAAGGGAGTCCACGAGTCTCACTGATTCGCCTTCAGCAGATAATAGTAATGACTCAAGCATACTGGACCCAGGTAAGGAAGCTCCAAACATTTCGGGTCACATTGCTAGCAATACTTGAAACATGAAATTCAGGAAATACCAAGATAGATAGCAGAACTATATATTTTTTCCATGTTCTCCAATCAAAGAATCCCTGACCCAGCCACAGTGAATTACCTGCATCAAAGTTCCTGCTTATGAATACATGAGGCCATCCAAATTAATAACACAAAATTGTTTGCTGGGTATTTTGAAGAATATCTCCCAAAAATCAACCAAATATCAATGTTTAATGATTTTACAACTATGACGTCTATCAGACATTGGATTTTGGTTGCCATACCTGATTAATAAATGTCAGTATTTGATATCAGTATGACAGGTTTAAGATGTTGGCTCAACGTTGGATTTTGGTCACTTTCCAACACAACCTAAAATCAAATTTGATGTCGTTATTGGACGTCAAAATAACGTTGTCTTTAGATGCTAGACATTGAATTTTGGTGACCTGACGTCATGACCTAAATCTCACCCCATATTAAAGTCTTATGACGTTGCGTACCTGCTGGAAAAAACATATAACTATATACATTTATATATAGGTGCTTGTAGAAGTATTTACAATAAATTATTAATTGAATTTACAAAAATTTTAAAGGGTAAGTGGTTGCAAACTATTTATTTGGGCTGAATTTAAACAAACAAATTAATTTAGGAACATTCCTAAATTTAATTTGTGTGTTTAAAATTCATTCATTCTCTTTTCTTTTCGGCTTAGTCCCTTTATTAATCTGGGGTCACCACAGTAGAATGAACCACCAACTTATCCAGCATATGTTTTACGCAGCGGATGCCCTTCCAGCTGCAACCCATCTCTGGAAAACATCCATTCACACTCATTCACACACACATACATCAAAATAGTTTGCTGGGTATTTTGAAGAATATTGGAAACCTTGTAACAACTAAAGGTAAAGATAGCAGGTTTCCAACATTTTAAAAAATATCTTCTCTTGCGTTCGATGGAAGAAAGAAAGTCAAACGGGAAACTAAATAATGACAGAATTGACATATTTTGGATGAACTGTCTCTTTATGATGAAACATGTCTCCGTAAGCAAATCATTTCATCCGTTTCATGATATTTGTAGGAATAGTGAGGTAATTTATTTAAAAAACATCCCATTATTGTATTTGATACTGATATTGTATTATACTTTTTTTGAGCTCCAAATGTACATGAATAATGTGAAACAACAATAAAGTCGAATGACATTCAAATTCAGAAACAGAACATTATGGAGGAAAAGTTACTAAAAGTTATTATTAAATCACTTGATAGGTTCTACGGAGAAAATTCACAGTGCAATACAAATAGAGGCAACAACGTACTGTAAGTTTAAATGATGTGCATTTCCTTGACCCTGTTTCCTTGGTCCTCGACTTTGACCCTGGAGTTTATTTATAAAGAAAACACATTTGGTAGGCTGATTTAACGGCAGCAGTTGGTTTGGATGTTTACACGGCCATCTAAAAATCCTCAGTGCTGCTCTGTAGAAGAAAAATAACCTTTATGAAGCAAAAACTGATTTCTGAAAGTCAATTTGTGCAACTTTCGTTCAAAACCTACTGCATTTGTGTCGCTAGGGAACAATCTCTCCTTCACGATGGCACAAATGTCCGTGAAAATGTCATCCTCTTCTCGATCGGCATCGACCTGACAAGGCAGAATTGGGTTTCATAACACAAAATAAGATATTGTAATAAAATCCTGCTTAATTCAACAACTAAACTAGTTAATTTTAACAGTATATGACATCTCTCACAACCCTTCCACTTATTCACTTAATAAATTATACATACACTTTCCTCACTCTTTATATATAACCAAGGAAAATCAGTAACTCTTTACAATGAGGTTGTGCTGTATTAGTTAATGTTAGTTAATGCATGAACAATACATTTATTACAGTGTTTGTTCATGTTAGTTAACATTAGTTCATTTTAACTCAAAGTGCATGGCTTTGGATTTTCGTACATGTTTAACCATGATTAATAAATGATGTACACATATTGTTCATATTTATTTCATGTTAGTAAATACATTAACTAATGAAACCTTATTGTGAAGTGTGAATGGAAAATTATTATAAAAAAGTGTCTGTTTTCTAAGCATATAGGGTCACTAGTGACCTGAGGTATGTAATAATATAAAGGTGCAGTGTGTAAGTTTGACACCCAGTGGCTGAACTAGGTATTGCACTTCAAGATCAAAACACACGCAAGTGCAGGTTGCCAGATTGAGAACCAACAGAAATTTGCCTGACTATCGAGTCTAATGTTGTGTTCACATCAGATGCGGAGAAATCGTGTTATTCGCATGTAAATAGACGCGTGAACATTTGAGTTTACTCGCTTCATTCAAGAGTTCACACTTAGATAATGCTCGACTATGATAGCAGGTTTGGCATGCTGTCCCGGGAGAGAACCCTGAGCTCGGAGATAGATGAGCCCAAGGTTCCCGCCCGGTCAATGAGCATTAGGAGAGATACGAGATCAGGTGTTTCTCGAGTGCCCCCCTTGTACTATATCTAATATGTGGTTCTGATGTATTAAGTGCTTGTGACTTGTTACAATTTGTTTATGTGCATGTTTTTAGATTGTGGGAGGAAACCGGAGAACCCGGGGAAAACCCACGCAAACACGGGGAGAACATGCAAACTCCGCGCAGGGAGTGCCAGCTGGCTTGATAGAAACCTAAGCCTGTGGCCTCCTTACTGCGAGGCAGCGGCGCTACCCACTGAGCCACCGTGTTGCCCGATCATGGAAAGACAGAGAAGTGGGGGATGGGTGAGGGGGGGTTTCCAGAATCGAAGATGTGGAATGAAGTTTAGGCAGGATATATATAGTAGGTTTAGGATGATCTGATAGGCTAGCTAATGATTAGCAATGGGAATCAGCTGAAGTCAATCATTTCACGTGCTCCTCTCGAAATTAGTTTGTGAAACTTCACTTCAAGAGTTCACACTTAGATAATGCTCGACTATGATAGCAGGTTTGGCATGCTGTCCCGGGAGAGAACCCTGAGCTCGGAGATAGATGAGCCCAAGGTTCCCGCCCGGTCAATGAGCATTAGGAGGGATACGAGATCAGGTGTTTCTCGAGTGCCCCCCAAAATGCTACTTAGCTCGGGACAGCAGCCGTATATTCGGAGAACGCCCCCCAAAAGGCAAAGTGATGCTATATCCGGCTGCTGGATATAGTGGTGGATAGGGAAAAAAAAAAAAAAAGAGATAGAGATGTATATAAATATATATCTATAAGGATATATAGATTTGTACATATATACGTATGAAGTGGGTAATTCTCTGGCCTGGGGGGGGGGGGGGGGGGGGGG
>CAIGQQ010033701.1:31794-49265 GCA_903798035.1 Danio albolineatus
ACACACACACACACACACACACATATATATTTACATATACATACAAATACATGACAAAATCTGACCTGCTCCTCAAAAGTGAATGCCTGGGAGATCTCTCTAGGAAAACCATCCACAATGAATCCTTTAGCATCCTGCTTCTTGATAAACTGTTGTTTCAGCTCTTCAATAGTCGTCTCCTTTATTAAATCATGCCAGAACAAAACAAAGAAAACAAACAAGAGGTGAACTATGCTAAAAATGTATCAAAAATACACTAATATTGTGAAATATTTTCATAATTGCTAATAGTTTAATTCTATAATGGCTTAAAAGTTTCGTTCATCCAAAAATATTGTTATTATGCACTCATCCACATGCTGTTTCGATCCCCTGAGACTTTCATTCTTCTTCTGAACACAAATTAAGATTTTTTTAGATAGAATCCCAGAGCTCTCTCATCCTGCCTTGACAGCAATGGTTACAAGATTTTTAAACTCCAGAAAAGGAACCAAAATATTGTCAAAACGTTCCACGTGAAAAAAACAAACAAACAAAAAAAAAAACACTTATGTGTACCAAAAAAGCAGTAAAAACCGCATTTGCCTATATTTTCTCTCCTGCGTCAGGTTGTCAGGATGATACTATGGTAGTACTAGATGCAGTATAACACATTGCCATTGGAGCCAGCAGCCAAAGTTAATGTAGTAAACGAAAATTAAAACTAAGTCTAAAACTGTTGGTCAAAAACATTTTCGCTAACTGAAATAAAGATAATAAAATCCCAACAAATGAAAAACTAAAACTAAAAACAAACTGAAATAAAATAATAATTTAATCTAAATTAATAAGCAATCATCGTCTACCTGCAGATCATGCTAGAACATTTTTTTATACATAAAAACTCAACAGAAATGTGTTGCTAAAATAAAAACTAAACCGTTAATGAAACAATCTAAAATTAAACTGAAATTTACAGCATTTTTTAAAAATAGTATCAAAACTGAATCTAATTTAAAAACGGCAAATTATAATAACCTAATCAGCAGTGCAATGTACAAGTTTCGCCTCTAGTAAATGAATCGTGATCTGAAATGGAAGACATTGGCAACCAAACTTTTTTTGGTGCACAAAAGTGTTCATGGAGCTTCGTTTGATTACAGCTGAACTACTGACGCCACATAATGATTTCTTTAGGTCCTTTCCAGCACTTTTGCAACCATTACTGTCTATAGAAGGTCAGAGAGCTCTTGGATTTCATATAAAATAACTTAATTTAGGTTCTGAAGTTGAACCAAGGTCTCGGGATTGAAAAGACATGAGGTTGAGTAAATAATTACAGAACTTTCATTTTTGGATGAACTAACCCTTTAAAGAGAACCTATTATGCCCCTTTTTACAAGATGTAAAATAAGTATCTGATGTCCCTAGAGTGTGTATGCAATATTTCAGCTAAAAATACCCCACAAATAATGTTTGACATCTCTTTGAAACTGTCCCTTTTAGGCTTTGATCCTAATTGTGCCAATTTGGTGACTTTTGAAAAAAGGGCGGGACTACAAACGCCTGTGTGTCAGCATAGTGGCAGATTCAAAAACAAGCTAATGAGGTAGAGATTGCCACTAATGAGTAGGGCTTTCCCCTCTAATGACATGTACAAAAGGAAGAGTGTCAGAGTCTGTATTAATTGAATCATAATCAGAAATCAAAGACAATGGTGAAAAAAAAGACGTTTTTGACTTTATTTTGGTGCACAAAAGTGTTCTTGGAGCTTCGTTTAATTACAGCAGAACTACTGAAGCCACATAGAATGTTTGACATTTTTTTTGGTCCTTTCCAGCACTTTTGCAACCATTGATGTCTATAGAAGGTCTGGGATTTCATATATTCATTCATTCATTCATTCATTTTCTTGTCGGTTTAGTCCCTTTATTAATCCGGGGTCACCACAGCGGAATGATCCGTCAACTTATCCAGCATTTGTTTTACGCAGCGGATGCCCTTCCAGCTGCAACCCATCTCTGGGAAACATCCATACATTCTCATTCACACACATACACTACAGACAATTTAGCTTACCCAATTCACCTGTACCACATGTCTTTGGACTGTGGGGGAAACTGGAGCACCCGGAGGAAACCCACGCGAACACGAGGAGAACATGCAAACTCCACACAGAAATGCCAACTGATCCAGCTGAGGCTCGAACCAGCGACCTTCTTGCTGTGAGGCGAACGTGCTACTCACTACGCCACCGTGGCGCCCTTCAAGATAAACATCTCTGAATCTGCATGATTTGAAGACGCAACCTTCTGAGCGGGAGACAGAGGCACTACCACCATGCCTCAAGCTCCTGGATTTCATATAAAATATCTTAATTTAGTATCTGAAGATGAAACAAGGTCTCAGGGGATTGGAACGACATGAGGTTGAGTAAACAATTACAGAACTTTCATTTTTGGATGAACTAACCCTTTAAAGAACCTATTATGCCCTTTTTTTTACAAGATGTAAAATAAGTCTCTGATACCCCTAGAGTGTGTATGCAATGTTTCAGCTCAAAATACCCCACAAGTAATGTTTGATAACTCTTTGAAACTGCTCCTTTTAGGCTTTGATCCTAGTTGTGCCATTTTGGAGACTTTTGAAAAGAGGGCGGGGCTACAAACGCCTGTGTGTCAGCATAGTGGCAGATTCAAAAACAAGCTAATGAGGTAGAGACTGCCACTAATGAGCAGGGCTTTCCCCTATGATAACATGTACAAAAGGAAGAATGTCAATCAGAGTCTGTAGTAAATGAATCGTGATCTATAATGAGAGAGAATGGTAAACAAAGACATTTGTTAGCAATTTTTGGTGCACAAAAGGGTACATACAATGTTTTGACGAATTTTTTTTTTGGTCCTTTCCAGCACTTTTGCCACCATTGATGTCTATAGAAGGTCTGAGAGCTCTTGCATTTCATATAAAATTAGGTTCTGAAGATGAACCAAGGTCTCAGGGGATTGGAACGACATGAGGTTGAGTAAATAATTTCAGAATTTTTATTTTTGAATGAACTAACCCTTTAAAGAACCTATTATGCCCCTTTTTACAAGATGTAAAATAAGTCAGAGTGTTTCTGCAGACTGTTATAATCAAGTGTGACTATAAAATTAATACATTTTAACCATTAGAAGCTGGATATATTCACAGACTGTTGCCACACAACTGTGTTTAAACCCTTTATAAAAGTGTTTTTTGCATATTAGGTCCCTTTTAAAACTTTTCTGTATTCTTGTGATGGCAAAACTGAATTTTCTGTTCGTCAATGACAACAATAACAGTTGTGCTGAATATCTGTGTGGAAGCCATTTTTAGCCCTCTTTGATGAATAGCGAGATCAAAAGAACAGCGTTTTATTTGATGTCTGATGTCAGTCTTGATAACTCAGCAGCTGTAAATACACCATATCTGTGAAATGTGCACAGTTGTTGGTCAAACTGCCAAACCTGGGGTGCCAGTTCTCCATTGGCAATGATTTGAGCAATCAGCTCCCATTTCCGGTCACTGGGCGCATGATGCAGCAACTGATTCCTTAAAATCTCCCCAACAGACACGTGCTCGAAATCATAGTGCAGTGCGATTTTAGCCGTCTGAGTGCCCTTCCCACTGCCTGGTCCACCTGGAAAATATCATGGCAGATCCCACTTTACATCACAGAAACAGCACAATTGAAATGCTAATTTCTAATTAATTAAGGTCAGGCTCTAGCGAATTTCCTTTCATTTAGCTCAAAGAGTTGTAGAATAAGATGAATTTAGAGTAGTATCAGATGCCTGAGACTGACCAGCACCATTTCTTTTGAAAAATGAAAAATAAAAACAAATTGGTCTTTATCAGTCTCATCAAGCTAATTATATCTTGTTTTGAGCTGCATTGGGCTATACTCAAAAAATATATTTGCTGGATATTCAAAAACTACTTGCTGGTTGTTCAAAACTGCCAATTTGCACATAACAGCTGCACATATAATGTTGTATATAGTAATACGTCTGTACATACACTTGTTCATTTGTATATTTGCATTTAACACTTAATTCTATTTTTGAATATATTTATTATCTGTTTTTGTCCTGTCTCTGTAATTCTGTTGCACTGTAGAAGCTCTGTCACCAAAACAAATTCCTCATACTGTATGTGTAAACATACCTGGCAATAAAGCTCTTTCTGATTCTGATTATTTAAAACGAGCTGAATCATCACAATTTTTATGATATTTGAAGACAACTTATTTGTTTTATGTTTAATCCACTTAAAAGTTAAAAAAAAATAGGTTAACTTAATTTGTGTTGGGACAACATGAAGGAATGATGTGGAACCCTGCAATTTTTTACAGTGTAGAAACAAGTGATGGCTACAGCCCAGGATCATTGCGGATATGTACCCAGGTGTACATTTCTGAGGACAGCAAAATACATAACCTTAGGTACGTCTGTTTGCTGTTTTTGTCTTTGCAAATCCGTTGTGAGGCTGCTGTGTACTATTTCTGATTATCAAAAATTCTTCTCGAGCGTCCTCATTTCACATAAATCCACCAGAGGGCGCAATATACACTTGAGGCCAGCTTGCTGTCGACTGAATGACTGACCGACTGACCCACCCACTCCCTTCCCTTAACCCAACCGATAGTGTTTTCAAAAGCAATCTAGAAAAACAAAAGCCGTCACGGTCATGTAGCTTCTCCCGGTTTTCAGCCTGTTGTTTATGTATTTATTTATTTTTTGCTTGTGTTTTACCTGGTTTCTAGTAACACCGGAAAAGCCGTCCACACGAAGGTAAGCGGTCAGCTGGTAGCGCTAAAATGAACAGAAGCCGTCTGTGGTGTCATAATCAGACGAAATGCAGCCAGACGTACCTCTGGCTACATAATTCACGATCTCCAGAAATGTAGAGAGAGGTACGTATCCACAATGAGCCTGTGTTGGATGGCTATAAAGCCCAAAGGTTGTTAGCTTGCTGTGCTACAGTTAATAATATAAATAAAACCGCAACAAAAATGACAATTTCAAGAATCTTAAGAAGGGACAAAGAGTTAATTGATGTATACTTTTAGTTTGCAGCATCTGCTGTTGAGCTTGTCCTTTTTTAAGTTTTAAAGTTGGACACAGTTATCTTTTTCTATAACATATATAATATACAGTGGGAAAAGTATTCAGACCCCCTTACATTGTTCACTCTTTGTAACATTGCGGCCATTTGCTAAAATAATTTAAGTAAAAATTTTTCTCATTAATGTACACAAAGCATCTCATACTGACAGAAAAACAAACAATTGTTGACATTTTTGCTGATTTATTCAAAAGAAAAACAAATATGACATAGGCCTAAGTATTCAGAGTGAATAAGTTAAGGGGGTCTGAATACTTTCCGTACCCACTATATATTTTTGTAATCATATTTTAATAACGATAGTCAAAACTGAGTGTATTGTTTGTTATTTCATTTAAAATAATAAACCTTTCATTATTTCAGCATGCTGTTCATGGAAATTTTGTCATGTTATATATTTCAGTCTTTCCTTAAAAGTATGTATGATTAAAACTTATAAAAAGAAAAAATGCATATTTAACTAATTAGATCTTGGAAGTTCTTGTTTTGGTCAGATTTTACTAAAATTCCATAAGCAATACTGATAAAAAATTATTTAATTAGAAGCATTTTTGTCTAGTTTTATGGGGTATATGCACAGGGACTTTATATTTTTAGTAAGCCAGCTCAGGCACTTCCTGATACTATTCCTTGAATACTTTCCGTACCCACTATATATATTTGTAATCATATATTATTAAAGATAGTCAAAAACTGAGTGTATTGTTTGTTATTTCATTTAAAATAATAAACCTTTCATCATTTCTGCATGTTGTTCATGAAAATTTTGTTATGTTTAATATTATTATATATGATATTTCAGTCTTTCCTTAAAATTATGTATGATTAACACTTATAAAATGAAAAAAATGCATACTTTTACTAATTAGATCTTGGGTGTTCTTGTTTTGTTCAGCTTTTTACTATAATTCCATAAGCAGTACTGATAAATGATTTAATTAGAAGCATTTTTGTGTAGTTTTAAAGTACAGTTTTAATTCTTCTTTAATCAGGTTTTTCTTAATGGGGTATATGCACAGGGACTTTTAATTTTTAGTAAGCCAGCTCAGGCACTTCCTGATAACTATCATTCCACTTTAAAATCGCAGCATTTAAGATCTGATTCTTTAAAAATCCATGATCTTCACTTCCTGCCAGACAAGACCAGACAAGAAGCACTGCATTACATTGTTAACATGTCTTTGAAATGTGGAAGTTTATGTTACCACAGTATTTTCAATGGAGTTTCTGCTCTAACCTGCTCCTCCTGTCGGCAATTGCTTTAATTCCTTTTCATCTTGTTTTACAATTGAACAACTAAATGAATGCTTAAGTCTATTTAATGGATTATATTTAAATTAAATTACATTATAGATGCGTAATAGATTGAAAATAGTCACATCAACCTTTCACCAGAAGTTTATCGGTGGCTGAAAAACATTTTAATCAGATTATTTTTGGATTGTTTTAATACACTTTAACTAAATGTTTCAATAAGACTGTTTTTATTTTAGTGCACCTATGATGAAGATGATGTGCGGTCGTGGTTTCGAAGGGTCAAAGACGTCATACTCCTGAATGAGCCCTGAGGACTCGGTCATGTCTGAGTCACTTTCGATGGAGAACTGAGCCTGGATTGGTGGCAGCCGGTCATATCGGCGGTAAGGACCGGGTCCAGGACCAGGACCACCATCTATTGAGGAAAACAGATTACATTCATCAGTTCTGTATGACACTAATAGTAAGCCACACTATACTATATGGATACAGTTAAACCTCCATTATTGAGATGTAACACTCAAACCATCTTTAACCATCATTAGTTCTTAATTTCACACCACAAATAATGGTTTTTGAAAAGTATTTTATCTCGAAAAAGTGGTTAACCTTATACATTGAATATTCAAGAATCAATAAATTATATTATTTATTACATATTGCAAATGTACAAATTAATATGAAGTATAATGCATATAGAATGACTACTTTTCATGAAGTTTAATAGAGTTTGTAATATGTATACACACGCACACAAATAAAAACAAACATACAAAAATATTAGGGTTTGGAAATGGCCTAGCCAGATTCCCGACTTAAATCCAATTGAGAATTCGTGGAGGCATAAATAGATAAATGGGCAAAAATACAAGTGGAGACACACAAAAAGCTGGTCAGCAATTATAGGAAGCGTTTGATTTCTGTAATAGCCAATAAAGGCTTGAGGATTAATTATTGAGAAGGGTATGAATAATTTTGGACATGCTGCCTTTTGTTCAAAGGTAAATAAAAGCTGACAAATATGTTTTTTTTTCAACAACGATACCTCTTGTACATCAACTTATTATCTAACTTATGAAGTTTGAAGATTAAAAATTACAGTCAGTGTATTAGAGCTGGACTGTGGTCCTTAATATCATCTCTTCATTTGTAGTCAAAAACAATTTTTCTAAATATTCATGACAAGATTTTTTGGATATATAAACTTTTGTTACACTGTGATATTTTAGTTGGTTTCTCGTGATATAAATATGTGATAATTAGATGATTAAACATAAAAAATTAAAATGAACTAAATAAGACTTTAAACACAAAAGAGAATATTTTGAAGAAAGCTGGAAATCTGTAACTATTGACTTTCATAGTGTTTGTTTTTGCTACTATGGAAGTCAATGGTTACAGGTCTGTAAGATTTTCAGAATATCTTCTTTAGTGTTCAACAGAATAAGAAACTCACAGAGGTTTGGAACAAATTGAGGGAGAATGAATAATAAGTAAATTTCCTTTTAGGTGACCCATCCTTTTAATTAAAGCTGTATTAGACTATTATTGTTTTTAATTTATTAAAACCTTTTTTTGTTTTTGACCCTTTATACACTGAAATTTCAAGAATCAGTAAATTATATTATTTATTACATATTGGAAATGTACAATTTAAAATAAAGTATAATGCATACAGAATGGCTACTTTTTATGAAGTTTAATAGAGTTTGTCATATGTATACACACACACACACACACACAGACACACAGACACACATACACACACAAATATGAATGCCCAAACAAAAATATTAGGTTTTGGAAGTGGCCTAGCCAGAGTCCTAACTTAAATCCTATTGAGAATCTTGTGAGGGAGTTAAGGATCAGGGTTACAGCAAGGAGGCTCATCGCTAAAGATAAATGGGCAAAAATACCAGTGAAGACACACAAAAAGCTGGTCAGCATTTATAGGAAGAGTTTTATTTCTGTAATAGCCAATTAAGGCTTGAAGTTTGATTATTGAGACCGGTGTGAATAATTAGCTCAGTAGTATTTGTTTTTGCTTTGCTACTATGGAAGTCAATGGTTACAGGCTTCTAACATTTTTCAGAATATCTTCTTTTGTGTTTAACAGAAGAAAAAAAACTCAGAGAGGTTTGGAACCACTTGAGGGAGAATAAACAATAAGTAAATATCCTTTGTGGGTGACCCATTCTTTTGATTAAAGCTGTATTACACTATTACCGTTTTTAATTTATTAAAACCTTTTTATCTTTGACCCATATAGTTTATCCTTATAGTTTGACCCTTATACCCTCATGATTTATTTATTTATTTTTATGCACGCTAAGATAAAGCACTTTAACACTGGCTTACTAACCGAGTTTGCAGGGAGCTTTCTTCCCCTGTCCCGGGGTGATTGGTGGCAAAGGTTTCCGATCAGGTGTAATGAAAGTGTCCCAGGCCACACATTCAGGACCCCCGAGGTCTCGTGTTTTCTGCAGGCAAATCTCTAAGAATGCTAAAGGGTCCTCGGGTTTGTGGTACATCAGTCCTGTTAACATGCTCTGTAACATGAGACAATTTTTGTTATATGAAACACATGTATTACTAATAAGACACAAATTACACAAATAACTTGTATTACGATTCTCACAATTACAGTATGTAACTATGTAACTATGTAAATGAGTTCTTGCATTACATGTAAATGTTTTATACAATATCACACAATATCAGATAAAGATGAGGATAATGTAAGTTAAAGGGGACCTGTTAAGCAAAAATAATTTTTATAAGGGGTTTAAATACAGTTGTGTGGCAACATTTTGTGAATATAACCAGCTTCTAATGGTTCAAATGTATTCATTGTTTTTATCAAGTGTGATTATTAAAAATAGAGTCAGAAGAAACAATTTGACTGACATTCACCCTTTGTACGTGTCATCAATGCATTATGGCACATAGACATTGAACATAGAAAGTTGATTAAAGTGACTTTGAATGTGGCATGGTTGTTGGTGCCAGACAGGCTGGTTTGAGTATTTCAGAAACTGCTGATCTACTGGGATTTTCACACACAACCATCTATAGGGTTTACAGAAAATGGTCTGAAAAAGAGAAAATATTCAGTGAGCTGCAGTTCTGTGGGCGCAAACGCCTTGTTGATGAAGTTGACTCAAATAACCACTTGTTTCAACCAAGGTATGCAGAAGAGCATCTCTGACGCACCAAACATCGAACCTTGAGGCAGATGGGCTACAGCAGCAAAAGAGCACACCGGGTGTCACTCCTGTCAGCTATTAACAGGAAACTGAGGCTACAATTCACAAAGGCTCACCAAAATTGGACTAAAGAAGATTAGAAAAGTGTTGCCTGGTCCAACGAGTCTTGATTTCTGCTGTGACATTTGGATGGTAGGATCAGAAATTGCCGTCAACAACATGAAAGCATGGATCCATCCTGCCGACAAATTTGCAGGAACTGAGTGATGCTCTCATGTCAATATGGACCAAAATTTCTGAGGAATATCTCCAGTACTTTGTTGAATCTATGCCACAAAGGATTAAGGTAGTTCTGAAGGCAAAAGGGGGTCCAACCCGGTACTATTAAGGTGTACCTAATTAAGTGGCCGGCGAGTGTATATTTTCATTTTCTCACCAGGTTACCAAAGGTACAAAAGGTTCATGCTTAAAGTAAGCATTTTTTCCCCAAGCTTTGCAATATGCTTCAATAAACCTGTCACAATTTAAATTCATTCATTAATTTTCCTTCGGCTTAATCCCTTATTTATGAGGGGTCGCCGCAGCAGAATGAACCGCCAACTAGGGCTGCACAATATATCATTTTAGCTTCGATAGCGCCAGATGTGCATTCACAATAGTCACATTGCCGGATATGAAATGTTGAACTGAGATTATAGTTGACCAGGATGAGATTTGTGCAGTCATTGAGGAATCTTACCATAAATAATGAAGCAAAAGTTTATCATTTACATGTGTTTTTAAGTCATGTGACTATATGAGCGTATCAAGAGAGATTAAGGCTTTCAAACACAAACAATTGTACCATTTGTAAACTTAGTTTTAAAAAAAACTAACATTTTATTGAATTGAATATACTGTGAAGACTGTACTGTGCTATTTTACATTTGATTTATCAATTTCTGTACCTGACTTCTGGGGCACAGTGACTCAGTAGTTTGCACTCTCGCCTCACAGCAAGAATGTAAGAGGTTTGAGTCTTGGCGTGGCCAGTTGGCATTTCTTTATGGAGTTTGCATGTTCTCTCCGTGTTTGTGTGGGTTTCCTCCGGGTGCAGATCGATGAACTGGGTAAACAAAATTGTCTGTAGTGTACGCGTGTGTGAATGCAAGATGGTATGGGTGTTTTCCACAACTGGGTTGCAAGCGCAGTCTTACCACCAACTATTCCAGCATATGTTTTATGCAGCGGATGCCCTTCCAGCCGCTACCCAGTACTGGGAAACACCAATAAACTTTCATATTCACACACAATCATGGACTACGGTCAATTTTGTTTACCCAATTCACCTATAGCACATGTCTTTGGACGGTGGGAACCCGGAGGAAACCCACAAGAACACGGGTAGAACATGCATAATCCACACAGAAATACCAACTGGCCCAGTCTGGACTCAAAACAGCAACCTTCTTGCTATGAGGCGACAGTGGTAACCACCGAGCCATGTAATGTAAAAATCTGTGACTTGTAAAAATATAATTTTTTTCCTGCTTATTTGCCTCAAAAGCACATTTCATTAAATAGTACATTTCTGGATAGCAAAAGAAAGTGAAGAACATTGAGGGGGAGAGAATAATAATTGCAAATTGTTATCCTATTCATCCCACACGTGTTAGCAGTTCATACTCCGGGCCTTTTCAGAGGGACGTGGAATGGAAAATCGGAGCGCTAAATAATCAGCTGTTTGCTTCTTTTGATGCAAATAAATCTGCTTGAGAATTTACATCTCAATCCTCACGGGCATCAAACCGATAAAGACACATTCAGCCGCAGAATAAAGGAACAGTGTCCGAAGAGAAACAAAACAAAAGCCTGGATTTGCTCAAGGTGTCAGTTTAATTATAGACCACAGCATTTTCGAGGATTAACGCAGAGAAATAGCATTAAAAACACTGTTGAATGTGACAGACTGCTACTGTTTCCTTAAAGTCATAGGGTTTCACTTTTTATGTAGCCCAATTCGCAACAGTAAACTTATAAAGATGAATATAATTTAGACAAGTAATTCAAACATGTAGAAAATACACTGTAAAAATGGCCGTGATTTCAACGGTAAAAAACTCTAAAAATGCTACAATAAAAATCTGTAACCTGGTTAACAGTATGTTTCCTTAATATATACGGTGAATAACCGGACATTGACTTTCACATTACCTTTCATGCTATTTGTTGACATTAGTATGGATCTTTTTAGTTGTTTCCCCATCAGTGATGTACTTTAGAGATTTATGTTACATCTAATGTTGAAAAACAATGTGCATTTCATGACTTTAATTTCATGCGTGCTACCACACTGGTGTTTAGTAGCGGTGTGAATGACACTAGGTACGTTTCCATCTACCTAATTTTATTTGCATTTAGGATATGCGCATAAAAAAACAGTTGATGGAAACGCCAAGATGCGCATACATTTTGAAAATGCACATAAAAAAATTTATGCGCATATCTGAGTAGGATAAACTTTTTATCCGATAAGAAAAGATATGCATAAACTGCGATGGGAACACTTTTACTGCAAAAATTCCAGTGTGCGCATTAAAAAGGTCATGTGTTTTTGTTATGAGATCATGTGATGATAAAAATTTGTGTAAATGGACAAACCAGCAGGCCATCGTAAAACATCGTAAAACATCTGAAATGTTGTTTTGGTCATTCTAAAACGCCTTACCGTTTAAGTAGTTGTGTTATTATATTATTAATGACCTCCAGAATCAAGAGCGTCTGTGTTCCGCGTCTGAAACCTTCAAACGCCACCGTGCGTTCACTGCATGTTAGGATTGCCTTCTGAGGCACTAGTCATTTAATCAATGAAGGGAAAAATAGACGAAGCTACTTCTACTGCATCAAATTACGTTTTTACTGATGATATTTTTGACACGTTGGACGGAAACGCTTTATTTGCACGTCTTTTGTGCAATAATCCAGTTTTGTGCATAAAGTGCATTTTTGGATGGAAACATAGCTAGTGAGAACCCTCTATACACTGATACACTTTTCTGCATGTGGGAAAAGTTGTTTGTGATGAGCATTGGTTCATTATGTAACTTTCTCATCACCACCATGTGGCTGTGTTAACGTGTCTATGTTAGTGTTAAAAACGATGTGATGTTTAGATGTTGGTAATTCAAAATACAAACATATTACCTCTATAAATTAATGAAATAGGTAGTTTACTGTAAAAATGATCAATTACTTTTATGGTTTGTACTGTATTTTTAACCACAGCTGCCGTTTTTTTACCGTAAATTTTACGGATTTATTTTTTACAGTGTACTTACAGGTTTTTAGGAGGAATGCGAAGTTTGTTTTTGGTCAATATCATTTAGAACAAAAAACATTCAGACACTTCCGATACCAATACTGTTCAATTACACAGTGACTCTCATATGGAGAAAGTCACATGAATTGCTCGGGTGTGATTTTTTCACAGACCTCAACAGAGTGTAAAAATCTTGATGGTTCTGTGGGTCTCGTCTATCAAGTCTGATCTTCAATTAGTTTTTTTATTCAGGTCTTTCTTCAATTCAGGTGATTGGCTGGGCCATTCTACATCTTGATTTTCTTTCTATGAAAGTTTAGATTACCCAATTCCCCTATAGCACATGTCTTGTGGGGGAAACCTTCTTGCTGTGAAGCAACAGCGCTATCCACTCTGCCACCGTGCAGTATTTTTTAATTAATATTTAATAAATAATGTTAGTCAGGATTGATGTAAGATGCGATGACTTGAAAAGTTAAATTAATTCAACTAAAAAATTTAAGGTAACAATAATTTTTGGCCGTGTACTATACTGTACTAGCTACTTCTCTCTCTTAAATTAATATTTACTAAACATGCATTTGACCAAAACTTGATATTTTATGTATTTTATGAATTTTGCTGCTGTTACCTGGTATTAAATATTAAATCACATTCTCTCATATTAAAATCTCTTCATTTTAAATGAGCTCTATGCAGCTATACTATTCGTTTATTATCCAAAGTCCCAAAATGGTTAAATTTTTTTGTTGTTGTCCACCATCTGGTACATACCTCCTGTCATCTAAAACATAGTTTGCATGCTTTTAGCAAGAAAAAGGGTTTTTAGTGTCATTCTGAAAAAGGTCACCTTCAGGTCATGTTACGTGTGTTTTTTTTCTTTGAAGTATTTATTGTTTTTTATTTAGTTAAGTTAATGTAAGAATAACTTGCATTACACATACTGTTAGTAATTATTAAAAATGAACATTACCTGAAATGAAATAACTTCAAGAGTTCACACTTAGCTGATGATTTAATATAAGTTTGTTTGGCGTGCTGTTCCGGGAGAAAGCCCTGACCTCAAGGGATCCTCGAGCCCAGGGCTCCCTCCCGTTCGTAGAGCGAGAGGGGAGCTTGAGCTTAGGTAGCTCTCAAACTCCCCGTTGCAGCAGCTAAGCGAAACACACGAGTAGGAAGGGAGTTAGACCGGAGCCTGAATTGTTTAATCTGTTATGAATTATGTATATCTTTGGATGGTGGGAGGAAACCGGAGGGCCTGGCCACTGTGCTAGCCACTGAGCCGCCGTGCCGCCCGATCCATTTCTTCCGAAGATAGCTTTGGACTTGATCTGTGGTTATTTATAGTAAAAGGGGAATCATATGATTGGGAGATCATGATTAGATAATGTGCAGCCAGCCGTAGTAAATCATAAGCACCTGATCCTCTCGAAATTAGTTTGTAAACAAACTTCACTTAATTTTAAAGAAATATTAATTAAAACGTACAGTGTGTGTGAATTATCATAAAATATATCATGAAATATCATAAAAGCCACAATTAAAACTACAGAGCTTTGTTTAGAAAACTATAGCATCAGCTTAATAAGATATTTTTGGAAGATGCGGTGACAAAATCTATATGCATTTTATCTACTCTACTGTAAGTAGTCTGCTCTGTCTGCAATAAAAGCTGTGCTTTCTAGCTATATAAATCAGCAGTTGCACCAAATAGCTTCCACTCAGTCTTTCCTCTCAGGTGTATGAACTTCATATTCTCATATATCATATTATATGAGCCATAAAAGCCTGATTTATTGAATATGATACTCAACAAAAAATACACAGGCAGCAGTTTCTTTTAGAGCTTGTCTGAAGGTTGCATAAACTCTTTCCTTTACAAAAATTGATTTAATTTCTATATTTAAATGCTATTACTGTAGCTATATTTGACAAAAAATATATTTCATACATCATATGAAAAACTCTGATTGTTTAAATAGTTCATATTTTTGAGTTCTTAAAAATTACAATGTTTAATAGTGACCACTGAGATGACACAGACTACGCACGTGTGGATCTATTTTATACCATTTTTTGTACATACTGTAGATTATAAAAAGTAATTCAAGAGTTCACGCTTATTGCCGTTGCTCGATGCTAATTGCAGGTTCGGCATGCTGTCCCGGGAGAGAACCCTGAGCTCGGAGATACTTGAGCCCAGGGCTTCCACGAGGGCATTTAGCATAAAAGGGGATCTGAGATCAGGCAGGTCTCGAGAACTCCCTAATGCCGAGTTCAGACTGCATGATTTTCAAAGTAGTCGTGTCAGAGATGTTTTCACACTGCATGACTATCTGGGCTAGCGTTTTGTCGCTGCTTTGTTTACACTGCAAGATGGATCGACGACAGGAAGTTTCACACTGCATGACTTCAAAATCGGAAGATTGGCCGACAACTTTGTCCAAACTACGTCTCACACCCAAAAACACGTAGTATATCTTTTGTTATTAACTACATAACGAGAAAGAAGCCTTTAATAGGGTAGAAAATGTACATATTTGCTCACCTGGCTTTGAAGGGAATTATCAATTTCTACTCAACTTTTCTATTTTTTGACTGGGTTAGGTTGTGATATTGCTCACATGACACGTCAAACAGACACGGGAGCTCCTGCCAAATATACACAAATTTTCCCTCCATTTCTTGGGTCCAAATAAACTGAAAATGAGCTTTAAACTTCTCCCTCAATCGCCCGCTGGCCTGCAGGTACCCACACTAGTGAATGCTGCTCTCTCATTGGCTGTAGGCGATCGCCGATGTTATATTCAGTCAAAACTCATTTCACACGGCATGATTTGAATCGCCGACAGCTCCAGATATTTAGCACCCCAAATATCTCCCGGGCATCGGCGACTCATTGGCAATTCACTCAGATCGCGTCTTTGATAGTTCATATTGTGTGATTATTCCTCGCGTGAACGAGTACCGATTTGCCTGTGATTTCAGGCATTTGTCGCGATTTCTCAAAACCTGTCGGCGAGTCAAAATCGGGGCTAAAATCATGCAGCCTGAACTCGGCATAAGAAGGAAAAGGCGGAGATGGGGTGGACAGGGGACTCTTTAAAAACGAAGATAAGACAAAATGGGCTATTTATTGTAGGCTTGGATTCATCTGATGATTCATTGATGATTGTTGATGTGAGACCATCAATCATAGCACGTGATCTTTTCGAAATAATTTTATAAAACTTCACATATTGCCAATACAGCTCTGATAACCATTTAAATATATAGATATAATTTAAAATGTGATCTTCTTTCATCAGTATCACCTACTACAACCATAAATTGTGAAACTTTTTATTGGCATCAATAATTCCCGCAAGAACCTTTAACATTCGTGGAATATTAATTCCTTTGAATTGTATTTTGAAAAAGTACAGTCATTTTAATAATTGTTAATTGAAAGCTTCATTGAAAAATCATTTCTGTGACAAAACCTCTTCATTCTCAGACATGAGCTCCATATTGTCATATATCACATTATGTGAGCTATAAAAGCCTGCTGTATTATGATACAATAAAACCACACATCAAGAAGATTTTTTTAGATTTTGTCTGAAGGTTGCACAAACACTTTCGTTTACTGATTTTCTTTCCAGATATATTTCAGACATCATGACATGCTTAACATGGTAGATTCTAATAATTTTTCAGTTAGTAATGTGACCACTAAGACTGACTAAACACATATTAATTTGCTTAGCTGTTTTTAACAGTGGAAAATGAATTCCTTGGTTTTTTTTATTTTGAAAAAGTACAGTTATTTTATTAATTGATAACTGAAAGCGTCATTGTAATAGCTCTTCTTCATGTATTATCACATTATATGAGCCATAAAAGCCTGCTTTATTGAATAAGATACTCAACAGGGTTCAACGCTAAGGATTTTTTCTATTGGCCCAATCGGGCCAGTGGTTTAGATCTTTACTTGCCCTGCCAAAATTTTCACTGGCCCCACCAAAAAAAAAAGTTAATGGCTATTTCTTAGCCACATACAGTATTTTAAATAATGTTAAAAAGCCAAACATAATTGTAATACCTGCCCTTTTTATTCAGCATAACTTTTTTTAATACAACTGACAATAAAAAAAAAATACAATTGTTCAACAAAATATTTGGCTGTGTAAGATTCATTCATTCGTTTTCTTGTCGGCTTAGTCCCTTAATTAATCTGGGGTCGCCACAGCGGAATGAACCGCCAACTTATCCAGCATCTGTTTTACGCAGAGAATGCCCTTCCAGCTGCAACCCATCTCTGGAAAACATCCATACACCCTCATTCACACTAATACACTACGGACAATTTAGTCTACCCAATTCACCTTTACCACATGTCTTTGGACTTGTGGGGGAAACCGGAGCACCTGAAGGAAACCCACGCAACCACAAGGAGAACATGCAAACTCCACACAGAAATGCCAACTGACCCAGCCGAGGCTCGAACCAGCGACCTTCTTGCTGTGAGGCGAACGTGCTACTCACTACGCGACCGTGGTGCCAAAATACAATTTTATTTAGCGTATATATATATATAT
>CAIGQQ010033701.1:49665-82669 GCA_903798035.1 Danio albolineatus
ATATATATATATGCATGCATGAATATGCTGCCGGTCAAAAGTTTGGGGTCAGTTTTATTAGTTTTTGTTAATGTTTTTTTTTTTTAAGCAAAATTATTCAGTTCATCAAGGTGACATTTATTAAGTGTAAAAAAATAATAATAATTGTGAAATATTTCTTACAAATTTAATTAACTGCTTTCTTATTGTATGTAGTTTCAAATAATAATAATAATAATAACAACAATAATAATTAATATTAGAGTGATTTCTGACTGATCATGTGACTCTGATGACTGCAGTAATGAAGCTGAAAATTCATCTTTAAAATCACTGGAATAAATTATTCAGTTAAATTATGAACTAATTTTACACAGTTCTCTTATAGTGCAATAACATTTTACAATGTGCTGTATTTATGATGAAATAAATGCAGCCTTGGTGAGCAGGAGAAGCTTATTTTAAAATATTGAACAATCATACTGACCCCAAACTTTTGACCAGTTGTGTATATAATATTTTATAAGCGAAAATGTGCTCTTTAATTTTGACACCCACAGGCACCTTCACCAAATATAAATCCGAGAGGTCAGACTTTCTCCTACAGAGCCTCATGTCGGTTGTCACGTTTTGTAAAAATCTATTGAATTAATCAATCTATTAAACGTTGCCTAGAATTCTGCATTATAGGCTTAAATTAGAGAGAGAAATAACAGATGAAACGTGACTGCATCAGATCATGAAGCAGATCAATGCTGATCTTTCTTTCCAGCTGTCAGTGCAGAAATGAACTAAACAATTGGCCCAAAACAACATATTATAATATAAAACATATTAAAATGTGGAAAAATTATCAGATGGTAACTTCGGTCAATTTTCCTAACAGATAAACAGCACTCTGTAATATTTCAGCATGCTTTCACTTTCGTTTAAGACATGAAACGCATATTTGCAGGTAGGGATGAATTCTCTATTCATATAGCCGTATACATGGCTATTACACAATCTTAATACACTGTGATATAGCCTGGGTTGTTAGTTTGCTGGATAGTTTTGTTTTGTCACTACAATCGATCCGCTCATACGAGCAGAGACCACCTCATTCAGGCGATCTCGGACTGATTTGGTGCAGATGCGAGCGTGATTGCTGGATTCACATACGCCAATCGAACCGCGCTAACAGGGGAAAAGAGACATATTCCGTAACAAACGTCTATGTGTGAAAGCACTCTAAGACTGTATTTGCATGCAATTGACAGACAGTCGCAGCCAAATGTATGTGACAAGGCAGCACTGGCTCGAACGGGCCAGTAACAATTCTGTATACTGGCCCGAGCGTGTCGCACGCTGGCCCCGGGCCATCGGGCAGTCCTTATTGTCGAGCCCTGCTCAATCTTTCCATGTACACAAACAGAGAGATACACCTGACTGTACCTGACTCTCTGCTATGTTCTTTTTCTTTATCTTCCATTGGTATCTGATGTCATGTCATGTAATTTGTTTATCTCGTTACATCTCATATGAGGTATGAAATATAGCTGGAAATAAAATCAGTAAATGAAAGTGTTTATGCAACCTTTAAACAAAACATTCATTTTCAACCACCAACTTATCCAGCATTTGTTTTACGCAGCGGATACCCTTCCAGCTGCAACCCATCACTGGGAAACATCCATACACACTCATTCACACACATACACTACGGACAATTTAGCTTACCCAATTCACCTATACCATATGTCTTTGGACTTGTGGGGGAAACTGGAGCACCCGGAGGAAACCCACGCAAGAACATAAATGCCAACTGGCCCAGCCGAGGTTCGAACCAGCGACCTTGTTGCTGTGAGGCGATTATGCTACCCACTGCACCACCGTGATGCCCAATAAAATTTTTATTCACATTAAAATATTTGTTTAAAGAAGATGTTTAAAATATTATTTACATGATATAAAAGAGTTATTTTATTTAGAAGAGATACTGCTAATTTTCTACCTTTAATATGAAAAAAATTGAAAATAATTCCTTTTGTTTTCAAAAGAGCAAGTTATATATTATGACTGTTGGTTTCAGGCACTGTGTGGTTTAATTTCAGTTGTTCATCACTGATGTTCAATAAATAATCATAGATAGTTGATAGTGTTTCCTTCAGTTATTTTACAATCAAGTAATGAACCCTTCGTTCAGAAATCTCTCACTTGTAATTTATTTATTCTTTCATTTTCTTTTCGACTTTGTGGTCATCACAGCGGAATGAACCGCCAACTTATCCAGCATATGTTTTACGCAGCGGATGGCCTTCCAGTTGCAACCCATCTCTGGGAAACATCCATACACACTCATACACTACGGTTAATTTAGCTTACCCAATTCACCTATACCACATGTCTTTAGACATGGGGGAAACCGGAGCACCCGGAGGAAACCCACGCGACCACAGGGAGAACATGCAAACTAGGCATGTGCCGGTATAAGATTCTGACGGTATGATAACCTTGGATAAAAATATCACGGTTTCACGGTATGACGGTATTGTTATTACTGCTCTAAAATATATTCTTTTTAAATGTCTGGCTAAAAAAGTAAAGCTGTTTTCCCCTTTGAACATAATATATTTTATTTTTTGAAAGATTTATTATATTTTGGAGCAGTAAACATGTCAGGCTAAATAATTACAATGAATCCTTGACTTCTGCTGTCTTCATTAAATTCAAAAACACAGATTTCTTTACAATTTAAAACGGCATCTTTTTTCTGCTGAAGATACTGTTGTCCTAAAAAAATTATTTAAAAAAGAATAAAATAATACCTTAGGAACGATATTACAGAAAATTTTGGCTGTATGAAAACCTTGACTTTTCCAAAGCTCGATATACCTTGAAAACGGTTATCGTCCCATGCCTAACGCAAACTCCACACAGAAATGCCAACTGACCCAGCCGGGGCTCGAACCAGTGACCTTCTCGCTGTGAGGCGAATGTGCTACCCACTACGCCACCATGGTGCACTCTCACTTGTAATATGTGAGCATATTTACTGTACTTGTCAGTCAACTATGAGGGCAAGAAAAATTTAATAAATACATGAAATAATCGTTCATTAATCATAATCAAGTTAAAATGTTTTTTGATTTTAGGCCAAATCGCCCAGCCCTAATTGAAAGCTTCATTGAAATGCCTCTTCTCTGTCAAAACCTCTTAATTTTTAAAAGTGCACAGTGTTGTTTTTGGTACAGCCACTGATGTGTGAGTTTTAAAGATGTATATCTGGAGTTATGAAGCTAAACCTGCATGTTTGCATTCCCCAGAAAACTGCGTGTCCGGGCACATGCAAGAAGAATATGACTTGTTTCAGTCCTCGTCTCCCCCTTCCCCATTGCCCACAATTCCTAAGATGAGTCACATAAAGTAAATATAAAGTACAAAGCTTGTTGCCTTGGTGACATCCAAAGCGTTGCTGTGCCGAAACTCATGTTTACAATGTGAGCAGCTGTGTCGAACACATATTGATGAAGTGCACCTATATTTAGGTCAATCTGGAGATGGAAAGCTGCTCAGAAGTGTGTGCCATGATCCTCCATGGTGTTTTGTATGCCACTGCACAAGCTCAAGCGCTTGTTGATGCTGTCTGAGGACAATCTGACAAGCTCAAGACCCTCGCTTTGCCATCACAGCAGCCTTCTTGAGGATCACCATAGAGACACCTTCAAGTATCTAATTTACCATGTAATTGTGCATGCTAAATAGACTCGCAGACTTTCTGATGAATTCATGCTGTTAGCTCACATCTGATGTGCATATATAGACCCTTAAAAACAGAAAATTGTATTTTTTAAAACTCTGAGAAGTAAACAGGAAGGAACATATTATAAAACATGTGCTCACCTTGAAAACACAGCCTGTATAATAGCAGATTTCAGACAGATGTTTACAGATGTGTTTCTTTTCTCGGATATATTAATGTTACACGATTTATGTACGAACGGAAAAGGCTGATTCTTACCTCAAAAAGGTGTGGGATCTGTCGTTTGGAGAGGTAATCCTTGGCGTCGTTTGTGTTCATTCTTCTGGCTTCTCCAGTGCAGAGCAGTGTTTGTAAGTCAGTGGAGCAGCAGCTGTGTGCGTGTGTGTGTATGCGCTCATCTGTTGCGTTTCACCCTCAGAGCAGCTGCTGTCGTACACCATCACATTGGCTTGTTTCTCCGCTGTTTTGACGCCGATGACCTCCAGGCGATGTTTCTATTCAACAGTTGTTAGTCACGCTCATGAACGCCGAGCTCAAAGTGACCCTCAGCGACGCGTAATCACGAATAATCGCCTTGTTTCGAGTATCTTTTGGTATCAATATTTTTGCTGTGTTTTGAGGTGAAACATAACATTATACTGTTTGTAAGCTACCTAATTTGATCGAATGCCTAAACCTATTTTACTGTTAGCCATGATGATTTATTAAAATAAAACAATAATCACGAATAATCGCCTTTACCTGTTTCAAGTATCCTTATCAGAAGTATTTGTAAGATAACGTTATGTCACAATATATGTTTTGCTGTGTATTTGAGGTAAAAATATACTGGGTAAACTACTTAATCTGATCGAATTTAGCCTATTTTACAGGTAACCACAATATTTTATCAAAACAAAAACACTAATCATGAATAATCACCTTGTGGACTTGTTTTCAGTATCTTTTGGTATCCGTAAGGATTTGTAAGATAACCTTAAGTCAATGGCACTATAAATTTGCTGTGTTTATGAGGTGAATGATATACTGTTTGTAAGCTTATAAATATGATCAAATTTAGCCTAAACCTATGTTTAGCCACAATGATATATTAAAACTAAAACACTAATCACGAATAATCCCCTTGTGGACTTGTTTCAAGTATCTTTTGGTATCGGTAAGGATTTGTACTATGTTTTTGGTGTGTGTTTGAGGTGAAATATATATTGGGTCAGCTAGTTAATCAGATCAAATTTAGCCTAAACCTACACACAATATTTTCATTCATTCATTCATTTTGTTTAAGCCTTAGTCCTTTTATTAATCTAGGGTCGCCACAGCGAAATGAATCACCAACTTATCCAGCATATGTTTTACGTAGTGGATGCCCTTCCAGCTGCAACCCACTGCTGGGAAACATCCATATACACTCGTTGACTACAGACAGTTCACCTATACAGCATGTTTTGGACTTGGACTTGGACTTGTGAGGGAAACCGGAGCACCCACGCGAACACAGGGAGAACATGCAAACTCCACATAGAAATGCCAACTGACCCAGCCGAGGCTCGAACCAGCAACCTTCTTGCTGTGAGGTGATTGTGCTATCCACTGCGCCACCGTGATGCTCTGCCCCCACAACATTTTATTAAAACAAAGACACTAATCATGAATAATCGCCTTGTGGACTTGTTTCGAGTACCTTTTGGTATCTGTAGGGATTTGTGTGTTGGAGTGAGTGTTTGCAAGTGTTGGGTCCCGTAAAGGAGCTCCAGTTGGAAACTTTTTTTTTGTGTTTATTTTATGATTAAAGTTGTTGCACGTCCGCCAGTTCCCACCTCAGAATGAGCAGAAGTATAAATGCACGGCAATGCACAAGGCATGCGCCCTAGGTCACGCCAATCACTTGACGCAGAAGTACAAACCAGCCTTCAAACAACATAGGCTCATTCTGAAAACGTAGTCCTATATGCATTTCTGGAGATTGTGAACTATGTAGCCAGAAGTATTAGGGCTGTGCAATATGGACAAAATAATCATATTGCGATTTTTGGAACAAATATTGCGATTGCGATTTTATTTGCGATTTTGGCAACTGTTTTTGCTTTTTCAAACAAGCTACATACACACATTCTAAATGTATTCAGTGCACAAGAAGTGCATAACAAAACATTTCATGATGAAATAACATAGTATTAAGTTTATTAAATAAAACTGTAGTAAAATTGTCTTTAAAACAGACAGCATAAAATAAATGAAGATGAACTAACCTCAATTCTAGTCATAACAATAAATAAAACGTAAATAAAACCCCCCTATTCAATTCTCCCGCTCAACTTCATCATGCGCGGAGTGAGCTCTGATTGGTTAACATCTTTCTCCGGCTCAGCTTAGCTGTAATTGCCCAGTGTGCTGCCTCAGCTCTGATTGGTTAACATATTTAAAATCACGCACACAAGAACGTATTCTGAATAAAAATCTAAATAAATGAATAGATAAAATTGCAGCCTTACGCAATTTAGAAATTGCATGTGCTTAAATCGCGATTTTTTGCGATTTCGATTAATTGCACAGCCCTAAGAAGTACGTATGGCTGCATGTTGTCTTTAAAACAAACGCTATGGGGTGACAAAAGCCATAAAATAATCAACTAAATAACAGGCTGAGAACGTGGTAAAATCTCAAACATGATAAAAATCAGGCAAGGGCTTTTCTTTTAGTTGAGTTTAAGGAAGTGGGTGGGCGCTGGTCAATCGGTGCTTTTTAAAACACTATCAGTTGGGTTTAGGGAAGGGGGTGGGTGGGGAAATTAGTCAGTTGGTCAGTTGACAGCAGCCTCTGGTGGATTTACACGAGAAGAGCAGGTGTGAATGGCAGTCGCGAGAGAAATTTGAGATCTGAAAAAGCATACACAGCAGCATCTGGTGGATTTGCGAAAACAAAAACTGCACAAAAAAAAATTTCCTCCTGGGATGTATTTGGCACTCTCCAGAAAAATATATGGGGCTAAATTCTCAGAATGTGCCTGGGTTGGACTTAAATTAAGTCTTTGCATGATAAATTGATTATGCAGTACAGTAATAGGTCTGTCATCATTATTTTAAGCACTGTTTCATGTGTTAAAGAATGGAGGAGAGGCTTGTGAGACAGTCACATCACAAAGCACATTATTTTGATTTTCCACTCAAAACTATTCTGACTTTTAAAAATCAGTCTACAGGTTTTCGTTGACATTTGAGGAAGTTGAGGAAGTTCTAATCTTTTATAACATTTTAGTTTTTCATTACAAGATTTTCCACAGTTTGGCAATAATAATAAAGTATACATTCAATACATAAAATCCCCTTTAAATTCCACAGTTTAAATTAAAACAAGGAATAAGACAAAACAAGTAAAATGGGGGAAATGGCAGTCTCGCAGTGATTTTATTTTAACAATCCAATTCATACCTTTTTGAACAAATATCATCACCAATATGTAAAATAATAATGTTTCCTCAAAGTATCTGGATAGATTATGGCATCTAGCTCAGTGTAAAACTTATAGTTTCGTCTAAATTAAGAAATCTGACTTGTTTAAATATTCATATGCATTTCTATATTTAAGACAACCTCAAGCTAACATTTAAAGCTGTCCATATAATTTAAGGTAAAACACCAAAAAGAATTGATCAAATCCCATATCAATTCATTAAGATTTTACTGTATTTAAAATAACCGTGACACTTGTACCAACCAAACTGATCATACAACAAAAGACATACTGAAATCATACTAAAACATCACTTTTATTCCATTGAGAAAAGATCAATGTTAAACAGTGCACCTTAAATGATTCTATCCACTTTCACGGTCTACCAATATGCACTAATCAATGCTAGAAATGGATTTACCCTGTCTTAAAACTGTTACTATTAGTATTACTCATATTGGTCCCACTTTATATTATGTGGCCATAACTAATATGTACTTACGCTGAAACTAATAATTTGTAACAATGTACTTATTGTGTAAATAAATGTTTTTACGTTGTACTTATGATTGATTAAATACATGCATGTTATTAAATCTGTAATTAACTTCTGTAATTACTTTTGTAATTACATTGTTGACCATCTTTCACACCTTAACCCACCCTCAAACCTACCCATACCACCAAACCTGTCCTTAACCCTACCCGTGTCTCACCTCAAGAGCACCACAAGTGTTCTGCAATACATTATGAACACAGTAAGTACATCATATATGTATATTTTTTTATGCAAGCACATAGTAGTTAAGGCTACCTAAAATAAAGCGGGACCCTCATATTACCTATCAGCAGATTAGACCGCCACATGAACTGATGCATATGAGTCATGTATCTTCAGTGTCATGCCAAATAAAATTGCTCCCATCTGTTGGGAATCGGCGAATTCATATTCAGCATATGCTGAAACACACTTTCCACTTGAGTTAAACGAGCACGCACCTGGTTAGAGATTATGCGCTGCTGTTGTTTGTCACACTGATCTATATTGTTTCGTGTGACAGCAGTTAGTAATATTATCCTTGGAAAGCATCAGTATGTTAATCGTTTTCCATGGTGTTGTTTTACTTGAAATCTGCACAACACTTTTCTGAAAGAATCATTATTCAACCCAGGCTCATTGCAAATGCGTGCAGCTGCCTAGATGTAAAATACGTTGCTCCAGGTATGGTTCGTTGCAAGTTTCAGATGACACATCCATTAGAGGGTGCTGTGTACATGAAAAACGGTGTATTTAGTTATATGCGTCACTAACCTCCATGAGAAGGCGGGGCCTGTCGTACAGATCACTTTGTGATTGACTGAACTAAGGCCCCGTTTACACTAGTGCGTTTTCGTTTTAAAACGCATATGTTTTGCTACGGTTACGCCATCCATCCGCACTACGGCAGAGTTTTCGAGGTCGCTTTGAAAACGCTGGAGAGAGCGTTTTCATTCTAAAATGCTGCTGCTGCGTCTCAGTGTGGATGGAGGGAAACGCATACCTTTGAAAACGGAGGCGTGGCTGCTGAGATCCGATACGTGATTGGGGATTTGGGTCATTGCGTATCCTTTCCTTATTCGTCAAGCGCACATGGCTATAACGTCACCGGCAGACGGCAGACCAGCCTTCACTGTAAACGCTGTATTTTCGATAGCCATGGATGTTTTATATTCATTTGTTACTGTAAGTAACAACTCAACCTCGTCGTCTGTCCTCAAAAAGACCTCTCTTGCTTTCTTTACCATCGCGTTCATCATTCAACCAGCGTTTGTTGACTAACAATAACCAAATGCCGAGACACATGCTTCCTGTTTATACTTGAACACGCATGCCCAGAGTGCGCGAATGGTGCGCAAATTTTCACGTGATATACGTTTCTGGTGGAGGGAGATCTGTTGAGATACGCTAGTGTGGACGCGGATCGTTTTCATGCTAAAACGCAGTTTTTAAACTAAAACGCACTAGTGTAAACAGGGCCTAAATCTTTCCCTAAACTCAACCAATAGTGTTTTCAAAAGCAAATGTAGTATAAAATTGCATTGCAGCCATGTAGTTTTACATTGAATTTACATTAAATTACATTCCTTTTACCTGCTTTGTGGAACTGTCTTTCACCAGATTTGAACCCGAGCACTCACAAACAGTGCTTAATTTGTGAATTGCAAGGTCCCGGAACAGATCGGGGTAATGGATCCGGCATGTTATCTGAGGATAGAGAAGTCTCGCGCACAAAAGTGAAGAGTGGGGCGGGGATGTCGCGGATGAAAGTGAAGAGTGTTGGTTAGTCACAGAAGAAAGTGAAAGTGAACAGCGGGCAGGGGAGTAGGGCGGTTGAGGAGGGAGATCAGTAAAATGAGGTGCTGGATTAGATTTCAGAGGTGTCGTATCCTGATCCGGCGTGTTCCGGCACAAATTAAGCTCTGCTCACAAGTACAACACCATACTAAGGCCCCGTTTACACTAGTGCGTTTTCGTTTTAAAACGCATAAGTTTTGCTACGGTTACGCCATCCGTCCACACTACGTCGGAGCTTTCGAGGTGCGAAAACGGAGCGTTTTGAAAACGCTGGAGAGAGCGTTTCCATTCTAAAATGCTGCTGCTGCGTCTCAGTGTGGATGGAGGGAAACGCATACCTTTGAAAACGGAGGCGTGGCTGCTGAGATCCGATACGTGATTGGGGATTTGGGTCATTGCGTATTCTTTCCTTATTCGTCAAGCGAACATGGCTATAACGTCACCGGCAGACCAGCCTTCACTGTAAACACTGTATTTTCGATAGCCATGGATGGATGGGCAGGGATGGATGGGCAGGGATGTCGCGGATGAAAGAGTGTTGGTTAGTCGCAGAAGAAAGTGAAAGTGAACAGCGGACAGGGGACAGGGGAGTAGGGCGGTTGAGGAGGGAGATCGTTCAAATGAGGTGCTGGATCAGATTTCAGAGGTGTTGTATCCCGATCCGGCGTGTTCCGGCACAAATTAAGCCCTGCTCACAAGTACAACACCATACTAAGTGAGCTACTGAGAAAACTGACCACTGCAGAAAAGTCATCCATAAGGACATAGACAGGTGAGGCAAATGTATTTGATTACAAATCATAGATACTTTTGAGTTGTTTTGTGATGTTTATTTGTTGTTGTGCAAAGAACTGTATAATATGACTCTTTAAATAGTCAATAATATATCCCTGTAAATATTCAATATAGACTCATTCTAAAAACATACCCCTATATAAATTTCAGGAGATTGTGAATTATGTAGACAGAGGTGCGTATGGCTGCATTTCATCTTTGCTATGGTATGACACCGTTCCTTTTCACGCTTATCAGCTGACTGCTTACCTCCATATGGATGGCTTTTCAGCTGTTACCAGTAGGTCTGGTAGCTCGCCACATACGTTGGGGAATACGAAAAATTCCCCAAATTACTAAATCTGTTCATCTAGAGCTGTTTTATTGTAAATAAACAGTTAAACGGTCAGTATTATATTTTATTATTATAATTATTTACAAAAGAATAAATAAATAGTATACATTAGCAGCAAAAAATTTGCAAACAGTTTAGCTTATTAAATTTAATAGCTATTATAAAGAAATAGAATTAATTTATCAAATCTCATTAATCTATTCTTCACTGTATAACTTACACATTCTGATTAAACAGCAACGAATTAATATCATTTATTTAGATTTTTCGATTGATTACATTAAATAACAGAGGTGTCACTTTAACAATGCACACATCTAACATTAAAATGAAAGCTTTTCTAATAGTTTATGGTCATTTAGGACAAAATTAGTTGTGTTTAAAAAAAAAAACCATCAAGATCGACATCTTTAGATGTTATTATTATTATTATTAATTATTTGTATATGTGTATTTATCACTATGGAGCGCATCAGCTGACAGCCACGCACCGCTTTATGACTGTTTCAAGTATTGCAAAGCAGGGGCGATGGCATCTGTAATGAAAAGGAAGGGAATCGCGTCGTTTTTATATTTATTTCAAAGTGTGTCCTAAATAAAATGAAAGCACAGAACAGACTCACATTTAAGAGCAAGGGGCCGCCCCTGGTGGTTCGGCAGTATGGTTTGCGTATAGGGAGGATCGGCTCTTTAATGTTTATTGCCACCCTTCAGAAAAAGACTAAAAATACGGGATAAATATGGGAAAATAGCTTTACGGGATGATAGCGGGATAGAACTGTAAAATACAGGAGAATCCTGGGAAAAACAGCAGGGTTGACAGGAATGGTGATGTGGAGCGGAGTCGATCGTGACAACAGGGTTTGAGTCTGGCAAAGAACGCTTCCAGAAAGCAGGAAAAACAAAAACAAAAGCCGAAAAATAAAATAAACAAGCAACTAACAGGGTGAGAATATAGTAAAATCTGAAAATGTGGTAAAAATCAGGCTGCCGCAAGCACTTTTCTTTTTCTGGATTGCTTCTGAAAACACTGCCGGTTGGGTAAAGGGATGTGGGTGGGCGCTGGTCAGTCGATGCTTTTGAAAACACTATCGTTTGGGTTTAAGGAGAAGGGGTGAGTGGGGGTATCGATCAGTTGGTCAGTTATACGACAGTAGCCTCTGGTGGATTTACACGAGAAGAGTAGGTGCGAGAAGCACTCGGGAGAGAAATTTGAGATCTCAAAAAGCTGCAGTGGACTCGCGAAAAAAAACTGCAAATAACATACCTCTCGGGACGTATTTAGCGCGCTCCAGAAATGTATATAGGGGTACATATTTAGAATGAGCCTGTGTTGTAAATATCATTAGTGTGAAAAGGAACAAATGTTATTGGTGTCATCATATTGGCATCATCCCCTATATCGTTTGTTTGACTTTCTGCAGTGAAACTTATGTTGAAGTACAATTGTGCATTCACAAAAATATAGACTGCTGCACGTATTTCCAATGAGCCTGTTTTGCAAATATCGGAACATACAAACAAGTGAGTGTTTCCATACCCTCAAAGATTTGGACTCACCTCAGAAAATAACTTGACTGCAAAAATATGAAACAATTCAACATCATATAATCCTACTAATTAAAATAAACCTATATTACTCCCCCACTAAACCACAGCCTATTGGAAGACCTCTCAAAATGTGCATCCAGAGAGTTCGAGAGTTTGCAGAAGAATTTCGTGGAAGTTCCACAGTCTCTAGTTGGAACCCTCAGAGGTTTTGGACTTATGATTTAAGTCTGTTTCATCCTTTTCATTGGGGCCAAAAGAAACCCGTTGTTCATCCATGCGTTTGGATTGCACTCTCTGAATTAGGCTGAAGAAGTCTTCATCTGGGTCAGGCGCTGGAGGCAAAGAGCACCGCTGATCATTGATTCTGGAGGACTGAGTGGAGGAGAGAGGTTATAACATGTACATGCAAACATTGACAGCGGGTAAAATAAGTATTGAACACATCACCGTTTTGCTAAGAACATATATTTATTAAAGTGCTTTTGAAATTTCGCCAAATGTCACTAACAACCAAAGTATTCAATATATACAAAAGAAACAAACATGTTTAAAACTATTTCAGCTATTTATTTACAAATTAAGTTATCTGTAATAAAATTAAATGGATGCAAGGGAGACCACATGGGAAAGATAGGTTGCTGCTAGAAGCGGTGTTAGTGAGACTAAGGTGCTCAACCTTTGGTCTGTGTGAGTCCTAACGCCCCAGTATATTGATGGGGACTCTAGACTGCTCATTGAGCGCCATCTTTCAAATGAGACACTAAACCGAGGTCTTGACTTTCTTTGATCATTAAAAATCAAAGGATATCCTTCAAAAAAAGAGTAGGGGTTTAATCCTGTCATCCTGGCCAAATTTGCCCACTGGCCTCTGTCCATCATAATATCATAATTGGCTTTATCACTCTGTCTCCTTTCCACCAATCAGCTGGTGTGTGGTGTGCTGTCTGGTGCAATACGGCTGCCGTCGAGTCATCCAGGTGGATGCTGCACACTGGTGATGGATGAGGAGACTCCCACAAAATGTCTAAAGCAGAGACGCTCAAAGTAGGGCCCGTGGGCCAAAGTTGGCCCACTGTTTGACTTGGCCCACCATGCCATCTGAGAGAAGAGTAAGAATGATGAAGAGGGTTGGGGCGAATGCCTTTAACTAGGGATGGGCGATACCAATATTTTTGTTTCCGATCCGATACCAAGTATTTGAAGACAACTATCGTCGATATCGATACAGATACCGATACCAATACTTTAATTAAATATTTTATAGTGATTAAAAAAATGCTTATCACCTTTATTATAATTAATATTATAATATAATCATTATTATAATATTATAATTATTATTATCATCACCATTATTATTATTATTATTCAATTAAACACAAAACACATGATTCCTTTTAACATTTATTTAAATAACAGAACTATAATTGCATAGCACCATATATGACGAAAAATAATACACTGCAGAAACCTTGTTTAATTAAAAAAGTATATCTCTCCCAGTTATTATGTGTACCTAAACTTTGTATTTTATTTGATAAACAAGTTTATTTAAAACTATTTAAACTAAACTACTTAGTCTTTACTTGAGTGGTCTACAGTCTATTATTCTGAACCCTGTGAAATGTAACAGAAATCTGATACATGCCAATTTACACAAATTACATAAATGACAGAGTTTAGAGTAGGATTCCCCCTCAGCTTTGGCATATTAATATTACTAAGAATAATATATAATGATCCCACCTCAGCATATTCTATTTACAGTGTGTGCATCTGTGTGTTCATATAAACATATTTCAGGTAAAACTTTATATAAACTGGCTGTCTGTATTGAACTCGACTCCACTTTTTGTAAAATAATTCCCACTTGGTTAGCTGGACAATGACCGGATTTCTTAAAGGATTCTGCCAAAGTTTTACAACCTCACTGGGTTTGTGTGTGTGGTGTCTGTAAAACAGAGCCGTGAGCTAACACTGACCCATTAGCGGAGATACAGCGGAAGGATATTATAGTTCCTATTTAAGTAAATATTTATATAATATGTGGCACTATAATTATTGAGATATTTTACTCAGTAAGAAAACCCCCAGAAAAGATCGATACTTTTACTTAAGGATCAATCCTTTTGATACATTCCCAGTATCGAAAATATCAATACTTCAGGATCGATCCGCCCATCCCTGCCTTTAACACAGAGTTCGTCATTTCTAATTTAACGTAACCTTTTTTTTTTTTTTGCTTGATTCAATGCTGAGTTGCAAAAAAAGCAAACTGAAATGAAAGGTTTCAATTAAATGTTGTAAATGAATCCGATTTTTAAAAATGTAAATACTGTCACTTGAAGGGTAGAGGACAATGCAGAAGATGTCGACAAGAAAATCAAGGCAAAAACTAGTGTACAGTAATTCTGTTATAAATTAGATTGCTTTGTTTTTACTGTAATAAGTTCATTATATTACTGTATTAGTTAATATAAAGCAGTGATTTCTAGTCATTCTTAAACATTATTAAATAAATTACTAAATTACCCATGTCAACTATACCTTCGACCCATTAGCCTCAATCAAGTTTGGTTTCTGGCCCTTCATAAGAAAAAGTTTAAGCACCCCTGGTCTAAAGCACTTTGAGTGTCTAGAAAATGAACACCACAATGAAACTTTCAATTGGCTTCAGAAAAGAAATTAAAGCTGCTAGAATGGCCCAGCCAATCACCTGACCTAAATCCAACATAAAATTGGAACTAAAATCTGATTGAATAGACGAGACCCACAGAGTAGTCAAGATGTGAAAACTCTGTTAAAGTCTGGGAAAAAATCAGATCTGAGCAATACATGTGACTTCATTCTCCACACAAGAGACATCTTTAAGCTGTCATTACCAAAATAGCCTTTCATACAAAGTATTAAATACATTTCGTTCAGTACTTTCGCCTTGAGTACTTTCTCCCTTGTTCATGTAGGTATTTACCTAAATTTCGGTCAAATTCATATCACCAGCTTCTTTAAAAATATATTTGCTAGAAAAGAAATCATGACATTTCCAATACTTATTTCACCCGCTATATACATCTTGCATTCAATATCACATTTTGTTACCTGATACTTTATGAGCATGTTGAAAAACTCGTCACTAGGTTCTCGTGGACTACATGCTTCGCACAAGTGTCCCACATTGTTCTGTGCTATCCTGATGCCCAGCCGGTCTCCTATACTGGCTCTCTGATCATCCAGCCTGCGGCTCTGCGAACTGGCTATCAGGTCAAAGAACTCCTCTGTCTGGGTGAGGGAGATGAGGGACGAGGATCCAGACAGTAAAGGGGACTCAGGCATGGAGGACTGGGGCCCAGACGAGGCCTCTTGGGCCTGGGCATTGGGCTGCTGAGGGGGCTGGCAGCGCCGGTTCTCCATGCCGCTGCTTCTGGGGTCTCTGAGCACAGTGAAAGGGCAGACCTCATTAGAGGTGACTGGGACTTAACCTTGAAGGGAATACAGAGCAAAAGATTAAGCCTTCTTGCGACCGTTTTGAAACGGAAATTACTTGTTACGATCAATAATTTTGATTTCAGCAAATTAACAACAGAAACATTTATCATTCAGAAAATTTTAGTTTAAAGGGATAGTTAACCCAAAAAATTTAATTTACTCACTATTTACTCATCTTCAAATGGTTATAAACCTTTATGAGATTTTTAAAATTATGTTAAACACAAAGGAAGATATTTTGAAGAAAGCTAAAAATCTGTAACCATTGACTTCCATAGTAGGAAAAGCAAATACTATGGAAATGGTTACAGGATCCATTCATTCATTTTCTTTTCAGCTTAGTCCCTTTATTAATCTGGGGTCGCCACAGCGGAATGAACCGCCAACTTATCCAGCATTTGTTTTACACAGCAGATGCCCTTCCAGTTGCAACCCATCTCTGGGAAACATCCATACACACTCATACACTACGGACAATTTAGCCTACCCAATTCACCTATACCAGTGGTTCTCAACTGGTTTGGCCACTGGACCCACATTTTTACATGGTCCATTAATTTTAGGAATTATAATAAATTTGTATTTATTTGTTAACATACACAAGTAGTGACAGAAAAATCGTGAGAAAATCAGCAAGACTTACAAATAAACAATATTTTATTGCTGACATTTAACAAAATGTATCAAATTATAGAAATATTACAAAGTAAAAACGACAAATAATGTAAACAGTGGTTAGGGTAAGGAAAGGTTGTTACGATATATAGATTCGAAAGGGATCCAAAGGGAAGTTAGAAATCAAACTTTTGTTGTTTTCTTGACCACACACTCCAGTCCGCGACCCACTAAAAACGTTCCTGCAACCCACTTTTGGGTCGCGACCCACCAGTTGAGAAACACTGACCTATACCACATGTCTTTGAACTTGTGGGGGAAATCGGAGCAAACCCACGCAACCACGGGGAGAACATGCAAACTCCACACAGAAATGCCAACTGACCTAGCCGAGGCTCGAACCAGCGACCTTCTTGCTGTGAGGCGAACGTGCTACTCACTACGCCACCGTGGCGCCCATGGTTACAGGATTTCACCATTTTTCAAAATATCTTCTTTTGTGTTCAACAGAAGAAGGAAACTAATAAAGGGTTTGACAAATAAAAAGGTATCATATAAAGGGTGAATTTTGACCAAATTTGCATTTTTTGGGTGAACTATCCCTTTAAGTCGCTTTAATTCCTACTTTAACTTCCAGCTTATTACCTGCCTGCTGTTAAAATATTAGCTGTTATTTTATTACTCATAAAGCATGATCTTATTCTGTATACATAAACACAATTACTACCATAACTTTTAATAAGCGGAACATTTGTAGTTTATTGAGTTTTAGTTAATGGTTTCTTAAAAGTGAGGATTGTACCTTAAAGGAACACACCACTTTTTTGACAAATATGCTTATTTTACAACTTTCCTAGAGTTAAAAATTTGACCATTTTTGAATAAATTCATCTGATTTCAGTGTCTGAAAATAGTTCTGAACTGTCTCTCATATCATTGATACCATGATGCAGCATCAAAGTTCCTTGATTGTTATGCTAATATGAGAGTATAGTTTCTATATATAATATTTTTTCTTCTTCACTTTCGTCAATTGGTGAAGTTTGTTGATTGCTACTGTCACCACTGGCTTGCTTGGTTTGAGACTTGTAGAGCTGCTCATCGATGGATTTGCTCTTCAGTGTTTGGACTTTCAGCAGTGAAAATGAAACCACACTGAACTGAACTAAACTGAACTTTGAAAACGGGACTGACAGTTTCAATTTGCTGTTTTGACACAATCTACATTGTAAACGCGCTATAGAAATAAACATGAACTGAATTGAACTATATATACACTTTTCATCAGTTCATGAAGTTATTTCAGAAGAGTCAAGCTTTAAATTGGAAAAATATCAAAACTCTTTGGTCATTTTTTCAGAGCGAGATGCTAATGGTCTTATCCGATTCAATTATTTATGCTAAGCTAAGCTAAAAGTGCTCCCGCCAGACCCGGAGATCGGCTGAATAGATTAAAAACACTGTTTAACTCTAGGGGAGTTGTAAAATGAGCATAACTGGTGTGTTCCTTTAAAATAAAGTGTGATCAGTCATGCAAACTTGAAGCACAACAAAAACTATTTAAAAGCAGGATTTAAAATAGCATGATGCATGCATTTGAGTAAAGTTGAAAAGAGTGAACATTCGAAATAAAAACATTTTATATCACTTTGTTCATTCTGTCAATATCCACTACTCTTAAAAAGTAAATAAGAGGAATTAAGAACAAACAGACATTTAACATCACATGAAACATTTGAGATATTGCAATATTTAAACAACACACATTTTAGAAATGACAAAAGTTTGACTTACAGTTTTATCCTTTTCAAATAAAATCCAAAAACCATAAAGTTCACAAAGGCGCTCTCTACGGGGACTTCATCTGAGATCCGCCATACACCAATTGCCACAGCCTCTGGCACTAAATGATTTTCTTGGCAGTCATGACAAGCGGACCTTACTCTCCCAAGACTGAAACATGCATGTTATTGAGCAGCTTCCAAATCTTCTCTTACAGAAAAATCTAAATAAATGTATGTTAAAAAATGCCTTATATTCCAGCAGAAATGAGGATGACTTCCCTATGTTCCACACCCAGGTTTCCAATGTGCAGGGTTGTCTGTTTTTCGAGGGGGAGAGAAAGGGAGAGTGAGGGGGGGAGAGATAGAGAGAAATGGGGCGCAGTTGCCCCTCTCCGCTTACATCATGGTTGCTATAGGAACTGGAAATCGGCTTCCAAATCTCGCTCCCGTTGTTCACTCAAACACAGACATACACACACCAACAAGAACACACACTGTCTGGTGCACACACACACACACACACACTGGCTTGCATTCCTGCATTGTTCAGTTCTATTCATCGCCTCCTGGGGGATCAGTTGCCTCTCTCTTTCCACAGTCAGGGAAACTAGAGCACAGTTATACCAGAACACAGTGGCCGAGATCACCGATGTATCTGTCATTTTCATGTCTTTCTTTGAAGCGATGGCGAGCCACTGTCGGCAGAGCACCAGGAGGAGGGGGTTGCTTGGAAGCTACCATAAGGAGGAGCCAATAACCAATGATTCTGGGATAAACCAAAGCAACATAATGTTGCCTGGGGCCCTTCGCCTGAAATGAATGGATGAATGCCACTCCATTTAGAATTCCCCAGGGCGAATAGAGCAGTCTTTCTTGAGATTCCCTCCAGCCCAGCTCCATGTGCCAGCCAGCAGGCAACTACTAGAGCAAGTCCAGTTCACCAGTGCTTTCCACTGCTCTTCAGTTCACCGTATTACATGTGGTGTAGCTGGGTATTCATTGACGGAGTTTGTATGTGTGTATATTTATCAGAGTTGCACTGAAACCCTTATTTCCCTCAACTCCACCTGTACAGCACAGGCTCATTGTGAAAACGTACCCCCGTATACATTTCTGGAGAGCGCGAATTCTGTAGCCGGAGATACGTATGGCTGCATTTTGTCTTTAAAATCTAAAAATATCCTTTATAACGAAGGCTTCTGTTTCTTTTCGTGCTACCAGCTGACCGCTTACCTCTGTGATGTCTTTTCCACTGTTTCCAGTTTGCCCAGTGGATGTACGTCAGTGGATTTGAGATGCAGAGAGGAGTTGATCGTGACAATGGGGTTCAAGTCTGGTGAAGAACGGTTCCAGAAAGCAGGTAAAACAAAAGCCAAAAATAAATAAATAAATAAATAGAAAAACAAGTAAAGAACAGAGTGACAACGTGGTAAAAATCACGCGACCCAAGGGCATTTCTTTATCTGGATTGCTTTTGAAAACACTTGAATGGGTTTAGGGAAGTCGGTAGGTTTGTTAATCTGTTCTTTTGAAAACATTATCGGTTGGGTTTAGGGAAGGGGGTTGGTGGGGGATCGGTCGGTCAGTCAGTCGACAGAAGCCTCCAGTGGATTTACGCGAGAACAGCAGGCACGAATAGCATCCACAAGAGAAATTTGAGATCTGAAAAAGGGTACACATCGGCCTCTGGTGGATTTATAGCGGTACCTATCAATAATGAGCCTGGGTTGGAAATGTATATATGCTTGACCTGATCTCATAAGGGCAAAACAACTATTTTAGGTTTTGTCAGTTTAGTAGCTACTGTAATTCGTACAAATTCATGAGAATTTCAGTCTTACGAAAATTAGCAATTTTTAAAAGAAGACGTGGCACCAAACGACACAACTAAACCCAACCATCAATTTCAAGTTTTGCTCAGAAACAGCTTTAACAATGAAACAGTTAGCGAATTACTATTAACTAATTAAAAAATCATAACCTACATTGCATAAACAAATAATCAGGTGACACTGGAATGTTATCAAGTTAGATTCACAGACAGGGGGAAACAATTATTGTCAATTAAAATTTGTGTTGTTATTGCTTTGTTCTTGTAATGTGTTGTACCATCAGTTCTGATATCTGAATTTTGGCACTCTCACAAAATATCAAATGTGTACAGGGGTACGTTTTCGGATGAGCCTGGGTTGTGTGTAGGCATGGGCCCATATAAGATTCTGACGGTATGATAACCTTGGATAAAAATATCATGGTTTTACGGTATGACGGTATTGGGTTTCCTGCTCTAAAATATGCTCTTAAAATGTCTGGGTAAAAAAACTAAACCTTTTCCCCCTTTGAACACAATATGTTTTATTTTGAGAAACATTTCAAATATTTTGGGGCAGTAAACATGTCAGGCTGAATAATTCAAGTGAATCATTGACTTCTGCGGTCTTCATTTGTTTAAAAAACCCCACAAATTTATTTGCAATTTACACCTAAAAAAAAATTTAAAAAATGTAAATAAAAAATCTTACACATACCTTAGAAACGGTATAGCAGAAAATTATGGCGGTATGAAAACCTTGACTTTTCCAAACCGCGGTATACCTTGAAAACGGTTATCGTCCCATGCCTAGTTGTGTGTGTATATATACACACATACATACTCACATATATATATATATATATATATATATATATATATATATATATATATAGATACATTAATTTATAAAAATTTTCGTGAGAGGGCCAAATACGTCCCAGGAGGCTCTTTTTTTGCAGATTTTGTTTTTGTAAATCCACCAGAGGCTTTTGAGACTTTTTTTGAGAGTGCCATTTGCGCCTGCTGTTCTCTTGTAAATCCACCAGAGGCATCCAGAGTGAATCCACCTGTTGACTGACTGGCCGACCGACTGATTCCCCCCAACCACCCCTTCCCTAAACCCAACCGACAGTGTTTTTAAAAAGCACCAATTGACCAGCGGCCACCCACTTCCCTAAATCCAACTGACAGTGTTTTGAAAAGCCCCCATTGCTGCCTGATTTTCACCGCATTTTCAGATTTTACCACGTTCTCACCCTTTTATTTTACTTGTTTATTTTATCTTGTGGCTTTTTTTTCTGTCTTACCTGCTTTCTGGACTCAAACCTTATCGTTATGGTCAAAACCACTCTGAAAAAACTGGTAACAGTAGGAAAGCCATCCATACGAAAGTAAGCAGTCAGCTGATAGCGTGAAAAGGAACACTCATCGCCCTGTAGCTTTTGTTTTAAAGACGAAAGGCAGCCATACGTACTTCTGACTGCATAATTTGCGATCTCCAGAAATGCATATAGGGCTACGTTTTCAAAATGAGCCTCTATTGCACATATATTATATATAAAAAAACTATTTTTTATTTCGAATGGAGTTGATTTCTGTCCATTACCAATTTATTACATTTTCTACAGATGTTCTACATGCATCAAGTGGGAGCTGCACATACAACGCCCTTCCGGTGGTTTGGCTCTCATAAAATATATATTTGTGAGACCACATGTAGCCAACAAGGTCTTTACGGTCTTTCAACGCACCACTGGAGTGAGAGCAAACATCACCCTCACTTAAATGCACTGCCAGAAGGAAGCTTTTCAACCCTCCATTAGGTAAGTGCTCTGCCAAACAGGAAAATCCATCAGCTTTTGTGAACAAAGTCATTGAGCCATACAGTACCTGTCCGACCGGCTGTATCTCTCCATTCACACATTCAAACTTTCCTGTTTGAACAGACAATATGTGATGAAGCATCTGTGTTGCATCATCGAGCAAACAAGTGCATCATCTATTTAACAGCATTCTCTGAGTGCAGAATCAGGAAGGCGGTATTACTTGGCCTTCTATGAAAATAGATTGTGCACTAATATAGCATGGCTGTAAGGGGTAGAACAAATGTTTGTTGAAGCACCCAGCAGGACGCCTGCGCTTGTGCACCTGCGCCCCCCTTATTATCAATGCACATCAAGCATTTGAAAGGATTTAAGGGTTAATAAATCCAATTATGCCACCTCTGGCTAAACTGTGACCCTGGACCACAAAACCAGTCAAATTTTTGGGAAATTAAGATACATACACTCATTTTATTAGGTACACATTACTATTACTGGGTTGGACCCCATTTTGCAGTCAGAACTGTCTTAATCCTTTGTAGCATAGATTCAAGAAGGTACTGGAAATATTCCTCAGAAATTTTGGTCCATATTGACTTGATAGCATCATCCCAGCTAACAGAAAACGTTCCCAGAACATGCACTAACGTTCTTTAAAAGTTGTAAAAATGTTAGCACAGAATGTTACCAATGAAACCTTTTTAGAATGTCCTCATAACGTTATTAACGTTCTTGTAACGTTGTTAAAAAAACATTGTTAGAACAAAGTTCTTGGAACATTTTCAGGACGTTATTTGTACTTGAACGTTATCATAATGTTGATGAAAAACATTCTTATAACAATGTTCTTGGAAACTTCTTTAGGACGTTATTTATACTTGAACGTTTTCACAATGTTCATAAAAAAAGTTCTTGTAACAAAGTTCTTGGTTTTGAAAACGTTGTAACGACGTTATGCTGACCATAAAAAAACGTTCTAGCAACATTAAGCAAACTGGACATTTCAACATTCTCAGAACGTTGCAGATAACATTATGAGAACGTTTACACAACCGAAATTTGTTAGCTGGGATGCAGTTGTTGCAGATTTGTCGGATGCACATCCATGATGTGAATCTCCCGTTCCACTACATCCAAATGGTGCTCTATGGGATTGAGTTCTGGTGGCTGTGGAGGCCATTTGAGTACAGTGAACTCACTGTCATTTTCAAGAAACCAGTCTGAGTATTATCCTGCTGAAAGTAGCCATCAGAAGATGGGAACACTGTGGTCATAAAGGGATGCACATGGTCAGCAACAATACTCCGGTAGGCTGTGGTATTAACACGATGCTCAATAGGTACTAATGGGCCCAAAGTGTGCCAAGAAAATATCCCCCACACCATTACACCACCACCACCAGCCTGAACCTTTGATACAAGGCAGAATGGATTCATGCTTTCATGTTGTTGATGACAAATTCTAACCCTACCATTCAAATGTCGCAGCAGAAATTGAGACTCATCAGAGCAGGCAAGGTTTTTCCAATCTTCTAGTGTCCAATGCCCAAGCCTGTGTAAATTGTAGCCTCAGTTTCCTTTTCTTAGCTGACAGGAGTGGCATCTGGTGTGGTCTTCTGCTGCTGTAGCCCATCTGCCTCAAGGTTGGATGTGTTGTGCATTCAGAGAAGGCTCTTCTGCATACCTCGATTGAAACGAGTGGTTATTAGAGTTACTTTTGTCTTTCTATCAGCTCGAACCAGTCTGGACATTCTCCTCTAACCTCTGGCATCAACAAGGCATTTATAATTTATAACATACATAACTGTCGCTCACTGGATGTTTTCTCTTTTCTGACTATTCTTTGTAAACCCTAGGCACGGTTTTGCATGAAAATCCCAGTAGATCAGCAATTTCTGAAATGCTCAGACCAGCCCGTCTGGCACCAACAACCATGCCACATTCAAAGTCACTTAAATCACCTTTCTTCTCCATTCTGATGCTCGGTTTAAACTGCAGAAGATCGTCTTGACCATGTCTATATGCCTAAATGCATTGAATTGCTGCCATGTGATTGGCTGATTAGAAATTTGATTTAACAAGCAGTTGTACAAGTGTACCTAATAAAGTGTATATAGATCATCTTAAAGGTGAATAAACAAGCTCTCCGTTGATGTATGTTTTTTTTTAGGATAGGACAATATTTGGTCGATATACAACTATTTGGAAAATCATTTCTGGTTTGGTCAATCAGGATAAAAAACAGATAAATGTTAATGACTTTAAAAGAAAAAATATATAATTAAATTGTGTGATTTAATTAGGGATTTAAAAAGTAAATTATATTTAATATTTTACGTGGGTTTGATTAAAGTTCAGTACATCAGCAATTTATCCACTGCCACGGATCAATTTACTTTATCACTTTATTTTGATGGTCCCTTTAACGCATGTTGTTGAATTTAAGTTACACTGCATGATTTTTTTAGTAGACTTCAATTTGGGGTTAGGGTTAGTGTAAGTTAACATGTACTTGCAAAATTTCTTCAAAAATCAGTTAAATGTTGAAGGACCAGTATCAGCAGATATTCCACAGATGGTCTACTAATACTCAATTGAGAAGTAATTGGCATGTAGTTGTAATGCAACTTTTAGTCAACAATGTGTGCAATAGGGACCATCAAAATAAAGCAGTGGTGCACAACCCTGTTCCTGGAGATCTACTGTACCTTCCTTTAGATTTCAGCTCCAACCCTGTTCAATCACACCTGAACTAATTAATTAGGATCTGAACAGTACTTAATAAGTGTGTTTGATCAGGGTTGGAGCTGATTTCTGCTGGAAGGTACAGTAGATATCCAGGAACAGAGTTGAGCACCCCTGAAATAAAGTGTTACTCAATTTACTTCTAACCTGCGGTATATAAAGCCTCATGAACATTTTTTATAATGAACCGCCAACTTATCCAGCACATTTATGCAGCGGATGCCCTTCCAGCTGCAACCAATCCCTGGGAAACATCCATACACACTCTACTACAGACAATTTAGCCTACCCAATTCACCTGTAGCGCATGTCCCACGCAAACACAGGGAGAACATGCAAACTCCACACAGAAATGCCAACTGACCCAGCCGAGGCTCGAACCAGTGGCCTTCTTGCTGTGAGGCAATCGTGTTACTCACTGTGCCACCGTGACACCAAAATTAATTCAATATAATAACTATTATTGGGGCAACACAGTGGCGCATTGGGTAGCACTCTTGCCTCACAGCAAGAAGGTCGCTGGTTCGAGCTTCGGCTGGGTCAGTTGGCATTTCTGTGTGGAGTTTGCATGTTCTCCCCGTGTTCGTGTGGGTTTCGGGTGCTCCGGTTTCCCTCACAAGTGAATTGGGTAGGCTAAATTGTCTGTGTAATGTGTGTGAATGGAAGTGTATGTGTGTTTCCCAGTGATGGGTTGCAGCTGGAAGGGCATCTGCTGCATATAACATATGCTTGATAGGTTGGTGGTTCATTCCGCAGTGGCGACCCTAGATTAATAAATGGATTAAGCTGAAAAGAAAATGAATTAATAATAATAGTTATTATTACTATTATTATTATTATTATTATTATTATTATTATTATTATTATTATTATTATTACTACTACTATTATTATTGGTTTTGTATTTAAAGAATCGTATTTTTCTCTTAGACGAGTATAAGGTGTTTAAATCTCATTTCCAGTCCACTTAGCATCACGTCAGACTGTGACTCATCTGCTGTGCATCATTCAGGATGTGCTTCCCTCCTGGACTCTTTAAATATAGTTGGTCCAAATATATCTGTGCGGAAAGGATTTTGCACAGAGCATTTATCAAACAAATCCATATGCCACGCATCAAAGACGCTTTAGCATCCCCAGGCTTTGAATCATTCCCAAAAGTTTCCACAAGATGACACTCTTTCTCCAAAATTAGACTCGCTGTCTTGTGCAGAGCTTTTGAATGAAGAAGATCCAGCAAACATGAAATGATTCTGCGTCCGAAATCGCCCCTTATTCCCTCATTCACTATTCCCTACATTAGTCCACTAATATAGTCTAATATAGGAAACGAGTGCACTAAAGATATGACGATGCTGGTTGACAAATCCCTGAAAAAATCCCTTTTAAACTTCTTGGTCAGACCCTGTGATACAGTAGTTATCAGATAGCGAGCTGTCTCTTGGTAATGAAACAAAGTAAGTTGATTTGCCATGTATACAAAAGTAACTTTAAACAATAATCTATTTTGAAACGTTCACTGACAGGATTCCGCTGTTGGTGCCATCTTGTGGTCAGACGCAGAAATTAATTGAACACACAGACAATCACAGTGCATTATGGTTATGATTGTAAATGGGTTGTACCAAAGTCCATTTGAGGCACGTCATTTCACTTTGTGGCCATCTTTGCAGTTGGGCATGCAAGTGCAAGTACTCGTATAGATCTCTTTGAATGGGAGACATCAAATTCTCCAAAACTGTTTGCCATGCTGGGCGCCACGGTGGCGTAGTGAGTAGCACGTTTGCCTCACAGCAAGAAGGTTGCTGGTTCAAGCCCAGGCTGGGTCAGTTTCCATTTCTGTGTGGAGTTTGCATGTTCTCCCCGTGGTTGTGTGGGTTTCCTCCGGGTGCTCCGGTTTCCCCCACAAGTCCAAAGACATGCGGTATAGGTGAATATGGGTAGGCTAAATCGTCCGTAGTGTATAGATGTTCCCCAGAGGTTGCAGCTCGAAGGGCATCCACTGCGTAAAGCATATGCTGGATAAGTTGGCAGTTCATTCCTCTGTGGCGATCCCAAATGAATAAAGGGACTAAGCTGACAAGAAAATGAATGAATGAATGTTTGCCAAGCTTGTGATTAAATTACAGATTCGGAATCACCAATGAAATTAAATATCAAAAAATATTCTTAAATATTGTTTCTAAACTTTCGGATTGAACAAAAAAACAGATCTTTTCAGGTTGCCCAAGCTCAAATAAAAAGTGATCACGACACCTCTTTTAAAGCCAACTTAGCATTTTATTTCTGTTGTCAGTAGCTACAGGTACATTTCCATGCACCTATTTTTATTCGCATTTTGGATATGCGCATAAAAAACGGTTGACGGAAACGCCATGATGCACATAAATTTTGAAAATGCACATAAAAAATATATGTGCATAACTGAGTAGGAAAACTTTTTATTAACCCCGCTAGAAATTTCGCAGAACGTCCCCACTGGTGTTAAAGTGTCCCCACTGGTGTTCTGAGAAGGTCATGATGTTGAGTTCTTTAAAGGGATATAGGGCATTATAGAGGACCTCTGCAGAACTTTCAGGACGTTCCTGGAACGTTAAGGGGACCATGTTTTATTTAGAAATTTGATGTTGCCAGAACGTTTTCAAAATGTCCCCACTGGTGTTAAGGACGTCACATGGTAACGTTCACAGGACGTTCTGAGAAGGTCATGATGTTGAGTTCTTTAAAAGGTTAGGGAACGTTATTTAGGGGATCTTTGCAGAACTTGTGATCATGTGATGATAGAAATGTGTGTAAATGGACAAACCAGCAGGCAGAGCACATCGTAAAACATCTGAAATGTTGTTTTTGGTCATTCTAAAACGCCTTACCGTTTAAGTAGTTGTGTTATTATATTATTAATGACCTCCAGAATCAAGAGCGTCTGTGCTCTGCGTCTGACACCTTCAAACACCACCGCACAGTCACTGCGTGTCAGGATTGTCTTCTGAGGCACAAGTCATTTATTACATGAAGAAAAGATAGACACAGCTTCTCCTACTGGAGCAAATTACGTTTTTACTGTTGATATTTGGCGCCAGTTAACCAGGATGTGACGATTTTGTCCGCTTTGACTCGTTGGATGGAAACGCTGCTTTCTTTTCACGTCTTTTATGCAATAAACCAGTTTTGCGCATAAAGTTCATTCACATTTTTGGATGGAAACATAGCAAATGAATGTCTAGAGAAGAGCTATCTGCATACCCAGGTGCTGAGTGTGTGTTTTAAACTCAGTGCTGTGTGCTCGGCGGTTTTTAAATGCTTTGACAGTTGGAGAAGTGCTCACAGCTGATTGCTTTCAGTCTTCGTGATTCTGCAGAGCAAAAAACACTGGTGGAGACACACAGCCCTTATGGCTGTTTCTATAGGACGTGATCAGACATCATCCTGCCAGTAATAACTGTAAGAATAAATAACTTGTTACACAAAATCATCGTCTGAATAAGGCATCATCAATCTTGGTCTATTGAAGTAACCCGACTTTATTCTTGAGGCAAATCTCCTCTCAAAATGGCAGCATCCTCTTTGTTCACAAGTTTGTGAGCGTTCAAGTAGTTGTTGTAACGTTAGTTGTCATGTTAATTGTGGCTCAATTTATTCGTTGTCATGCTATTTCATTAATGGCAGATTAAAAAACCAAAGGACATTTGTTTTTTAAGTGTAGTTGATGTGTTTAATAGTGGAGATTTCAAGCTTTATGTAAATATAAGTCTCATGTCTGTGAGCCAAGTGTTCTCTGAGATTCCATGGCATCCCTCAAAGGGTTTATAACAACGAAGCTGCAGAAACTGTCATAAAGAACACGTCTGAACCCAGCCCCTCCCCCAAAGCCTATTGAAGGCTACATCCAGATACTATTGATAAAATCCTGCTAGACTTGACATCACACTGCTTTGTTTACAGCAGGAACCTGGATTATCATTTTTATTCAGTATATGAATAATCGTTTAGTTTATAGAATTAATTTCTTACAATTAATATTTAGTAAATATACTGTAAGTTAAAATGTCACCAATGTTACCACCTAAAGTGGGGATAAGGTCTTAAAATATATGGAAAGAGTCTTAAAACAAGTCTTAAAAGGTGTTGAATTTCACTCTCTGAATACTGTATATACTTTAAATGGCTGTTCCCTCAAATAGTGCACTATATAAGGCATACAGGAAAAGTTTGGTAAACAAAGGTCAGCATTGTCACTGAACATGATGCAATTACAACTCACGTGGGAAAAAGAAAAGAAAAGCAAAAAACGATAGAGGACCAGATGTCATTTAGTTGACTTTACAAGTGTGTGTTAAATTAAATTACAATGTAATTTGATGTAATCTCTCTTAGAAGCAAAAGCATCAGCGGGTGCGGGTGGAGTAATCAGATTGGCTGTGAGGAAAAACCCTGAAAGCTCTTTTTTCACCAAACACAGGCTATTCAAGATCTGATCTCCGGGGTGGGACTCACGAGGAAACTATTTAATATAATGCTTCCTGACCCAGAATGTAATATAAAAATGTCTCTGAGGTTTCAAGGCACCTTGGCCTATTAAATGCCTTATGTAACAGAGCAATTCAATTAAACATTAAAACCTCACTTAAAGGGGTGGGTGGGTTACTACAGCTAATGACTTTCAGATACATCTTTGTACATTATTTATTCCATATATATATATATATATATATATATATATATATATATATATATATATATAACTATATATATATATAATTTCTCAAAACCTGATGTAAAAGAAGAAATGTACTTCAAAACAATACACTTAAGACTATGATTTAAGCCCCGGTCAGATCACACGATTTTTATTGTCGGTTACGAAAGTCACTATGTCAGATTATGCGATTTTTTTTTCTTGATAAAGTCTTGACTCGTCGTAGGTTACAGATGTGCCAGACTACATGTTCCTTCACGATCAGTCATCCCGTGACGTCTACGACGAGCATTATTTCCCAAAGCAGTGTTGCTATCATAACATTTCTTATCGCAATTAAATTTTTTTTAATCTTATTTCAATCTCAATAAACACTGATGCTGGCTGACAACTAATAACTACATAAAAAGGCATTCTGTCAGATAAAATTTCTTAAAACACCTTAATATTTTAAAGAAGGTAGTTAAAGATTGCATAGCCAATGACTGGTCATATCCACCCGTGACCAACTCATAAGTAAGGCCCAATCCCAATTCTACCCCTTAGCCCTTCCCCTTACCCCTACCCCTCGTTTTGCACGTTCATGTAAAGGGGTAGTGGTGTTCCAATTCTCTTTAGCTTGAAGGCATAGGGCTAAGTGCAAGGGGTATACACCCCTTCTAACGAAGATTTTTTAGGACCACACTTCAAACGGAGGGGTAAGAAAATTGCCCAGAATACACCTGCTACAAACTGAACCCGGAAGTAAGGAGATCCACAAATTAGTATTTTTTGCCATTATTACGAATTTTTGTGACAAACAAACACGTTTTAATATATTCATAACCGCGTTCCTGTTTTACCGTCATGCTTTAAAAAAAAAAACGCTAAAAAAACGCTAAGTTTCGCGATCTATAATCCATAATCATAACTCATGTACAGCAGTCCCACAACATTCTGACACACGATGACACTCGAATACCCTGTCAGTAATGTCTAGTGGCTGAGAATGAGCTTTTTACAGTGTCTGGGATAATGTTAATGTTGTTTTCGTGTGTTTACATAGATAAATATGGCCACGGAGTAAATACACAGTACAGTTACGATCTTATTGCCACATTAGATCGTTATGATAACATAATATACGCCTTCAGTGATTTCCTGAAGATAAACACCAAAAAATAACCCAACTGGACTAACTACAGCAGTCGTGATCGTCTGATTTTGTATGAAGCAAGAGATCGCGATGACATATGATGACGTGTGCAGGTGTTGAAGTGCTGTCCCAATTCTTAGGGGTAAGTTTTGAAGCCCTTCCCCATAACCCTCGGTTGTAAGGGCGAAGGGGAAGGGGTAGGGGTACAAAAATAGAATTGGGATTGGGCCTAAATATGCAGCCTATTTGTTGATTACCTGACCCTGACATTAATGCTAGCATTAATGGCAGCACCCAGTGAAGATAACAGAAGGTCTAAATTATGTGCTCCTATGGGCCGTGTCACACATGTGACGGAACTCGATGGAAAAAAATTGAACATGCTAGACTTTCTGTGATGGTGTCGTGAAGCATCGCAGGCAAGGAATCGGTTGTCGTGAACTATGCCACATTACACGAGAAGAAACGATTGAATCTTGTGTCACGACGCCTATTTGTCGTTTACGAATCTCTAAGACGTCTTACATCAAGAAAATCATGCCAAAATCGTGGGATCTGACCGGGGCTTAAGTGTTACCTGAATGTTTAAGGACATTTTCATTGAATTAAATGAGGATATGTTAGTTTATATTAAATAATAAAATATATTTTGTTAAATAAATATTATTTAACAAGACATATTTACATATTTTATAAATATATTAAATGCAATTAGTCGAATTTTTTTGTGTTTTGGACTTCAAAGTGCATGTTTGATCAGAATTGTCTGTTTTTATGTGTATGTATTTATTTGTTTATTTTAGTGAAAGTGTTGAATGCATTTATGGTGACTGAAATATGCTGAAACGTAATATAATAATATGTTTAATTATAGATTAGAAGTTATGATTAAGTACATGAGGGTGACAATTAAGAAGTTAAAATTTAGTACATGAGGGTGACACGGTGGCTCAGTGGTTAGTCACCTCACAGCAAGAAGATCAGTCGGGCCAGTTGGCATTTCTGTGTGGAGTTTGCATGTTTTCACTGTGTTGGCGTGGGTTTCCTTTGAGTGATCCGGTTTCCCCCACAGTCCAAAGACATGTGGTACAGGTGTATTGAATTAACTAAATTGGCCAAAGTTTATGAGTGTGTCTCAGTGTGTATGGGTGTTTCCCAGTGCTTGGTTACAGCTGGAAGGGCATCGGCTGTCTAAATTATATACGGGATAAGTTGGTGGTTCATTCCGCTGTGGTGACCCCTGATGAATAAAGGAACTAAGCCGAAGGAAAATGAATGAATGAATGCAGGAAACCAGTCATATTCATTCATAATAGGAAAAACAAATACTATGGAAGAGCATGGTTACCGGTTTGCGACATTTTTCAAAATATTTTCTTTTTTGAGTGACAAGTGAAGGGTGAGTAAATGATTCAATTTCAATTCAATTCACCTTTATTTGTGTAGCGCTTTTACAATGTAGATTGTGTCAAAGCAGCTTCACCATGGAAGGTTAAAGTAAATTGAAAATGTGAGTCCAGTTATTAGTGTTGGAGTTGAGTTCAGTGTTGTTTAATATTCACTACTTAGAGTCCAAACACTGAAGAGTAATCCATTATTAATCTGGAAGATCTAAAAAGATTATTAATCTGGGGTCGCCACAGAAGAAATAACCACCAACTTATCCAGCATATGTTTTTAAGCAGCGAATGCCCTTCCAGCTGCAACCCATCACTGGCAAACATCCATACACACTCATTCACACACACTACGGACAATTTAGCTTAGTTCACCTATACCACATGTCTTTGATGACAGTGGTTTTTTTTTTTTTTTGGTGAACTGTCCCTTTAACTGTGATAAAGGTGTGGGATTATCGTATTTAAAATATTAGCTTTCAACCTAAATGTGATCAATCAGACCACAAGATGGCGCCATTACTCAAATAGACATTTTGTGTTATGCCAGTTATGGCAAAAACTGGCATGCTCTCTAATGTTTGTTGATTGTCAGTTTGTAAACTATCTAATGTCAAATATAATGGTGTGCAGTTCCATATGTTAGCGTTAAACATGAAAATAGGTGAAAACATACTGATAGAACAGATACACTATGGCGACATCTATTTGATATTTGTGTTTACATCTAAAGGTGTATTTATTAGAGCATTTGCTCATCTGCTATATGTTATATAGATGTTTAGAATGTCTTTAAGACGTAAACATTTTTGAATGTTTGTACAACAGACCTTTTAATGATGTTGATCAGATCTTTGTATTCATTTATTTTATTTTCAGTTTAGTCCAGATTATAAATTGGGGGTCGCCATGCACAGAAGAATGAACCACCAAATTATCCAGCATATGTTTTAAGCAGCGAATGCCCTTCCAGCTGCAACCCATCACTGGCAAACATCCATACACTCATTCACACACACTACGGACAATTTAGCTTAGCCAATTCACCTATACCACGTCTTTGGACTGTGGGGGAAACCGGAACACCCGGAGGAAAGCCACGCGCACACAGAAAGAACATGCAAACTGCACACAGAAATGCCGACTGACCCAGCCAAGGCTCGAACCAGCGACCTTTTTGCGATTGTGCTACTTACTGCACCACCGTGACACCCCTGATCTTTGACAGCAGATATTTTCCAAACCAAACAACCTTTAAAGTACATTTCAAGAGTTCACACTTGGCTGATGATTGATTATAAAGGATGTTTGGCATGCTGTCCCGG
>CAIGQQ010033701.1:83069-105508 GCA_903798035.1 Danio albolineatus
AGCTGATGATTGATTGTAAAGCTTGTTTGGCATGCTGTCCCGGGAGATCCTCATAAGATCCTCGAGCCCGGGGTTCCCTCCCGTTTGCAAGGTGAGAGGGGAGTTTGAGCTCAGGTAGATCTCGAGAACTGCCCTGCTGTAGTAGCTAATGAACAGATAGTGATTGCTCTTAAGAGATGACTACTTACTAGGAGCATGTCTATGAAGCCGATTTGGATTAGTCAATTAACTTAAGTTGCATGTTTTTGGACGGTGGGAGTATACAAGCTTTACAAGGCCTGGGTAATCATCAACAAGCAAAACAACTGCATTCTCACAGCGAAATGCACCTCTACTGCAGGGTATGTGAACGTACATTTTTATATTTCATTCTTAGCATTAAGTGTCTGCAGTTTAATGAACCATATTTAACTGTTTTTGATTAAATCATTGCTGCATTTAAAAACGAGTAATGTGTATGATTCAGCACAGCGTGAACTTGAAATGATATGAAATGAGAACTGCAGAGTCGAGCATTTTTAATTAGGTCGTCACTCCATTCAGCTCCCTTTTAGCAAAAAATGTATGCGATTGGTATTAAAAGCAGTGTGGTGTACGGTAAAAGTTAAGTTTTCTATTTTTGGACTTTAGAATCTAGCATCCTACTGCACAACACGACATGTTTGCTATTGCAGCTGGTCTTTTTTTGCAACCGGGGACCCGTGTGACATCATGTGTGATGTAGGTTGGTAATTCATCTATTGCCTCTTCTTTTTAAATCGCTGAATACCTCCTCAATAGTAAATCGCTTTGGACAAAAGAATCTGCTAAATGACTGAATGAAAATGTAAATATTCTCAGTAAAAATGTCAGTACTGTGTGAAAAACTTTTACAACATCATCATTAATACTTCTATGACATAATCTGACATTACTAAATTTAATTTGTACCATTGTAGCTGAGGTCAACAAAATGATCAATGACACTGTTATAAAATTCATACAATCATAATGGCCTCATGAAAATCATGTTTATGACAGATTTATGACAAGTTATGTTGTTTTGGTAATGTCAAGTTGTCATGAAAAAGATGTCATTATGATGCATTCGTTTATGTCAAGTTGTCATAACAAAGACATCTCAAACAATGTCACCTTTGACATAACAGAACTAATGACATTTAACGAGTTTGTCTTAATGCATCTCATTCACATTCATGACATTCATTTTCTTGTCGGCTTAGTCCCTTTAATTATCCACAGCGGAATGAACCGCCAACTTATCCAGCATTTGTTTTACGCAGCAGATGCCCTTCCAGCCGCAACCCATCTCTGGGAAACATCCATACATTCACCTGTACCGCATATCTTTGGACTTGTGGGGGAAACCGGAGCACCCGGAGGAAACCCACGCAACCACGGGGAGAACATGCAAACTCCACACAGAATTGCCAACTGACGCAGCCGGGGCTCGAACCAGTGACCTTCTTGCTGTGAGACGAACGTGCTACTCACTACGCCACCGTGGCGCCCCATTCATGACGTGTCATAGTTATAAAGGTTATTAAAAGTTTATTAAGGGGCCTAAAGTGTTAACAAATCCTTTAAAAGTGATCCAACTGTTCACTTTTTACTCTGCTCTCAAAGCACTACAAAAAGGTATGATTTTTGCTCATTTCTCTTTACCTTTTTCCTTTTTTCTAACCCTGCAGCTGAGCATTGGATGTACATATCCGCCTGGAGGAATGCCCAGGGGCTTCTGAAACTAATTTTGAACTCACGATGTACTGCTTTTCTTTCACTGGTTGAAAGCGTCAGCACTAAGGGTATAGGCCTAATTTCTTGCACAGAGTGAGTCAAACTCAGCATCTTATGCATGCTTAAATCATATTTAGCATCTTTGCACTTTTGTAAAGTACTCAGGCATGCATTTTGTTTAGAGATCAAACATGCATTGTTTTACATGCTCAGCCAAATGTTGAACAGTGTCAAAATCAATTTGGAAAATATTAGAATTCTTCATAAAGAGCTCAGTCTCAGCTATATTCTACAAGAGTTGATGCATGGTCAAATCAGCTCCATTGACACACCAAAATCATTATTAATCTAAGGCAAACTCATCCTCAAAAGTGCTTCAAAGCATCGCAAGGACAACAAGAGAACTAGCTTTAGCTAAAAAAAAATTAATCAACAACCGAATTCAACTCTAATATGAAATTGTATTTTACTGTATCAGTTATTCCATAGGTTACTGCTTTTTAAAGTTGCATTGTGGAAAAATATCCTCTTGGTGCCATTAAAAAGTATATATTTTTAATTTATTGTGAATAGAAAAGCAGTAAAAGTAATTTACTGTTGGGACTGCTTTACAGTAAATATATAAATGAACAATAAATTATTTCAAAGAGAATTTTATGAAATATACTGACAAGGTGAGAAGACTGAAAAATACTGCATATTTACAGCAAGTATACAATACAGTAAATGCATTTACAGCAAGATAATTTGAACTGTAGGAAAAATTAATCAAACAGTACACTGATTAGAATTTTTGTAAATTACACACAATTTAACCATAAGACGAACTGAGTTTTACTGTATCACAGCTACAGTATGCGATATGTTACTGTAAAGTTGCATTCTGGAAAATATCCTCTTGGGCGTCATTAAAACATTACCTTTTAAAAATTTGTTATGAATCGAAAGACAGTAAAAAACTAAAAAAGTATGAAACCTGGCCAGTCATAGGAAATACAGTAACTTACCGTTTTGATTGTTTTACAGTAAACAGATGAATGAATAATTAATTACAAGTTTTATTTTATGAAAACTTATTGAGAAGGTGAGATGACTAAAAATGCTGTATATTTACAGTAAGAATACAGTACTGTAAATGCATGTACAGCAAGAAAAATTTCACTGTAGGACAAATTAATCAAACAGTACACTGTTAAGAATTTTTGTAAATGACACACAATTTAACTGTAATATGAACTGAGTTTTACTGTATCACAAATATGCGATATGTTACTGTAAAGCTGCATTCTGGAAAATATCCTCTTGGGCGTAATTAAAACATTAGTTTTTAAAAAATTGTTTTGAATCAAAAGACAGTAAAAAATAAAAAAGTGTATGAAACCTGACCAATCATATGAAATACAGTAACTTACCGTTTTGATTGCTTTACAGTAAATAGAACAATGAACTACGAGTTTTATTTTTATTTTATGAAAACTAATTGAGAAGGTGAGACGACTAAGAATGCTGCATTTTTACAGTAAGTATACAATACCGTAAATGCATATACAGCAAGAAAAATTTTGCTGTAGGACAAATTAATCAAACTGTACACTGTTAAGGATTTTTGTAAGTTACACACAATTTAACTGTAATATAGAGTTTTACTGTATCACAGCTATGTGATATGTTACTGTAAAGTTGCATTCTGAAAAATATCCTCTTAAGCGTCATTAAAACTTTAGTTTTTAAAAAAAATTGTTGTGAATCAAAAGACAGTAAAAAATAAAAAAGTGTATGAAACCTGACCAATCATATGAAATACAGTAACTTACCGTTTGGATTGCTTTACAGTAAATAGTACAATAGGATGAATTACAAGTTTTATTTTATGAAAACTTATTGAGAATGTGAGAAGACTAAAATACTGTATATTTACAGTAAGAATACAATAAATGTATGTACAGTAAAATAAATTGTACAGTAAATATCAACACAGTATATTTCCTGTAAGCTTGATTTACAGTGAATTGATCACCAGTTAGTTACTGTAAATTCATTCATTTTCCATCGACTTAGTCTCTATTTCAGAGGTTACCACAGTGAAATGAACCGCCACCTATTCCAGCATATGTTTTACTCAGCGAATGCCCTTCCAGCTGCAACCCAATACTGGGAAAGTTACTGTAAATTCTACAGGAAATTGTAAACAGTGCAATAATCCAAAATATGTGTGAATACATGCATCAGCAGAACACTGGGACATTGGAAAAAGGTGCTGGGAATGAGTAAAGCAGCAGAGCGAGGCAAAGGAATATGCATGAAGTACTTGAGAAACAAATGCAAGCGCTCCACAGGGCCACAAGAGAACAGCAACAGGAGCACCAGGTATGTAAATGAATGTTGTCTGGAAAAAGCGAATGTTCTTACCTAGACAAATGAAGAACTCAAGCATGAGCACCTTAAATACTGTTACAGTAATGCAATATAAATGTGCACTTACACAGGACAGAGCCGCGTCCGTGGAGCTGAAGAGATGTGCTCATGTGGCTGACACAACTGAGGAACAATTGCCTGTCTTTCCTAGACAGAAGCAAAGTGTGACAGTGTGAGTTTTGCTGCAGAGCCAAATGTTCCTCCTCACAGCCTCAAGAGGGCAGGATTGAGTCGGCAAACTGATTTAGACGCTGTACTGTACGTGGCTGAACAAATGTGGACATGAGATACCACACCCATTTGTGCTTATTGAACGTCCCCGAACCACAAAACTACTCATAAGTGTCGTTCTTTGGAGATTTATACAGCACATGAAAGCGAAATCAAGAAGATTTCTATTGATTTATGGTTTGTTATGATAGGACAATATTTGGCAGAGATATATTTTATTAGCTGGAGTGTTAAAAAAAATCTAAATACTGTGAAAATCACCTTTGAGGTCAAATATTAAAGACATAAAATCACTTTAACTGGGCCCATCAGGCACCGGATGTCACACAGATGTAAAATTGACGTTGGACTCCAATGTCAGACTAACTTTAAATATTGGTTGTATATGAAAATCAGGTTGACGTCAAAAGCTAACATCAGTTTGAGGTCAAACTGAACGTCAAGATGGTTTTTAGTTAGCTCTTGATATTATATGGACGTCACATTATGACAATAACTCATATATAAGTCACAATAAGAATTTTAGTTAGGTAATTACACAGCATAAAACCAATCAAAGATAAACATCTATTGATATTAGACTTTGACGCTGTATGGATGTCATATCATGATGTTAAAATGTTGTTGGATTTTATTTAGTTAACGCTACAGCCTAATATATATATATATATTTTTTTTTTATTGACTACAAGAATAATAACAATACTGCATTGAAGAAAAAATACAATAACAAAAAAATTAAGGGGGAAAAAACAAAAGAAACAACAAAACCATTACAAAGCCTCAACCATTAAGAAAAAGATTATCATAAGCTTTAAGAAACTTCTTCTTATTATTATTATTAATGAGCTTAAGAGAGTCAATATTAAATGAAATTTCAGCAAGGAAAGTATTAAATCTAGGTGTTGTTTTTAGAAACTTATTTTTGTGTATAAAAAATTCACAGTGTAACACAAAAAAATTAACAATAGGATCGAAAGCATGATCATTGCCTGAGAAATACAGAAATATATATCTTTAATAGACAAAATTAAATCATATTTAAATAAGGACGACAAATAAAAAATAATGTTACTCCAAAGAAGCTTAACGTGAGTGTAACTATAGAATAAGTGAAATAAAGTTTCTTCATGTATATTGCAGAAAATACACAAATTAGATATGCTTCAGCCTAATATCAACCAAATACCAATGCCAGATGATGTTGGTATTAGATGTCAGCTGATTAGCATGACATTTGAAATGTTGGTCACCTGACGTAGCAACCAGAACTAAAGATCAACGTCATATGACGTTGTGTGCCTGCTAGGGGGGTTTAAGCACAGTTGTGTGGCAATTGTGAATGAATATAGCAAGCCTCTAATGGTAAAATTATTAATTTATGATATTTTTATAATCACACTTCATGAAAAAATACTTTGATCTTATCCCTTTGTTTGTGTCATCGGTGAGGGAAAGATGACGATCTCTCCCTCATTAGCATAAACAGTCCTGAATGCCCTATCAGCTGAAGATGTCAGCAACTAAGAAGCATTATTGACCATTTCAATGTGGTCATTAGCCATGAACGTTTCCTGCTTGTTATCAAACTATTTCAGAACTGTAATGAGGCAATTCCATCATAACTTAATGGTAAAACTGCTATCATAAATTGTTTTATCAATGCGTAACTCCTTTTGGATTCTCGGAAGTATACAGAAATTAAAAATGTAAAACAGGAAATACGTTGAGGCCATTGTTTTTGCTTACATCGCTTAAAATGGTCAATAAATGTTGAGTTTCAGGACGCACAAATGAACACTGTAGTCTCCACTGACTGCCTTCTTCTGAGCCACTACTTTGACCTTTTCAGTTTTTCACAGAGAAAAGTCCTGTATTGAATAGAGGTTTGTAGCTCCGCCCTCTTTTGAAAAGAGCACAATCTCATTTGAATTTAAAGAGACGTCATCAAAATGGCACAATTCTGAGGGGCAAATAAAAAACTATTTGTAGGGTATTTTTAGCTGGAACTTCACTTACCCTAGGGACATCAGAGAGGTTTTCTATATAGTGTAAAAAAGGGCATAAGCCTCTTTAAATACATGGTTGTCTTTAGTTTACTTAACAATTTTGTTATGCTGATTAAAATTCTCTTCACATCCTGATAGCATATCATTATATTAAGTACTCATAATTTATTTATATTCATTCATTCATTTTCTTTTCGGCTTAGTCCCTTTATTAATCCGGGGTCGCCACAGCGGAATGAACCGCCAACTTATCCGGCATTTGTTTTATGCAGCGGATGCCCTTCCAGCCACAACCCATCTCTGGGAAACACATCCATACACACTCATTCACACACATACACTATGGACAATTTAGCTTACCCAATTCACCTGTACCGCATGTCTTTGGACTGTGGGGGAAACCGGAGCACCCGGAGGAAACCCACGCAACCACGGGGAGAACATGCAAACTCCACACAGAAATGCCAACTGGCCCAACCGGGACCTGCCCCAACCGGGGATCGAACCAGCGACCTTCTTGCTGTGAGGCGAACGTGCTACTCACGCGCCACCGTAGCGCCCAATTTATTTATATATATTTTAATATTCTTTGAAAGGTGCAGGACCAAGAAAAGTTTGTCCTATCAATACGTTCAGTACGAATGTTACGATAGGCTGTACTGTAGCTGCCTGAAAAATATACCTACCTACCTTCTTTTTTAGGCTTGGTGTTTTAATTACAGGGCTGCACGGTGGTGCAGTGGGTAGCGGGGAGTTTGCACGTTTACCCCGTGTTCACGTGAGTTTTCTCTGGGTGCTCCCCACAGTCCAAAGACATGTGGCATAGGTGAATTTGGTAAGCTAAATTGTCCATAGTGTATGTGGATATGGATGTTTCCCGGTAATGGGTTGCAGCTGGGCATCCGCTGCATAAAACATATGCTGAATAAGTTGGCATCAATAATGATCCAAAAAGTTAATAAGTTTATTCCACTGTGGCGACCCCAGATTAATAAAGGGACTAAGCTGGGAAAAAAAGAATGAATGTATGTTTTAGTTACTAACTGTTCTATGTTAAACTGTGAAGTTCTCTCTCTGGTGAATGTTAAGTGATATATTGTGGAAAGCGTTCATGCATTAAGGAGGCGTGGGTTTGGATGGCGATTTGCAGGGTGGGCTGTAGGCTTTCAGTGCTATCAGGCTAATGCTAGCATTTTCCACTATCTCCTATTGTACCTTTTAGTTGTTCGCAATGCATATCACTAATCAAAAATGACATTTGGAAATATTTACAGCAGGAAATTTACTAAATATATTCACAGAGCATATTCTAATGATTATTTGCGTTTAATTTTTAAAAAATTGTATTGACTCTTAAAATTAAAATACTCTTGTAACATAAGACTGTTCTGTGGTCCAGGGTCACATTTCATGAGAACTTGGTCCTGTTTTTGTTGCCCTATAACAGCTTTTTGGGATGGATTGCAGAATTTCAATTTTATTTTAAATTTAATAGGGAGTTTGTGATGAAAGCTTTATCTCACTATGGGCTCTGAAAAAAAATCTATTTAATTTATACAGAAAAAGCTATATTCATACCACAATGATAAATATATGTAAAATGACTTAGTATTCCCTTTCATAAGGCCTTAAATTGTAAAAAGGCAACTAAGACTTTGTAACAAACCCTGTCTGATGTTTATGTCATTTTAGCTTTACTTCAATTAACATATAGGTCACTTTTAATAGTTTAAATTCACAATAATAATGCTTTAGGTCTAATTTGTGTGTATTTATGATGACAAAACAATTGAAAGATTGAATTGTTTTTGTTTCAGGGGTGAAATCGCTAAATTTTGTTCATTTTCCAAAGAAGACTTCGCATCTCAGGTAATTTTGCATCTGGGAATTGATGTTAACGATGATCTACTTATGATATTATTTGTCAACGTTTTTCAGTGCATGCAACATTTAATTCCTTGACTTTTAGAAGTACACTCTTAAAACAAACGGTTCTATATAGAACCAAAAATGGTTCTATCGAGCGCTTCATATATGGAACCCCAAAAAGGTTCTATATAGAACCATTTTAAGGGTTCATTAAATAGAACCCCAAATGGTTCTTTGAATTCAAGTTAGATGGTTCTATTTAGAACCATTTAAGGGTTCTTTTTATTTATTAATGAATTATTGCTACTTATTAATGAATAAAAAATAAAACCAATTCAGACAATTCAAATTGTTTAAATTTATTCAATCCATTATACAAAATATTTTTTAAATAATACTTAAAATTGCACCTCTGCATACTTTGCATTGGACAGCAGATCTACCTTAACAGTTTAATGACATTCAACAATGTAATTGTAATGATTTCACTTTTATATGCTTTTTTACTGTTTGAGCAAATACAGAGCTTAACTTTCACACATTTCTAAATGGAAGAGAAATATATCACAATGCAGATGGAAACAATACACAAAACAATATCAATGCATCTATTAAATAACACTACAATTTCAAAAAGTGGATGGTACATGTATGTATTGGTCATCACAACATCCATTTTTATACATAATTTTTAACCTCACATCAAGCAGGTCACTGGTTCGAGTCCCGACTGGGCCAGTTGGCATTTCTGTGTGGAGTTTCCAAGTTCTCCCAGTTTTCTTGTGGGTTTCTTCTGGGTGCTTCGGTTGACCCCACAGTCCAAAAGCATGTGTACGGTATAGGTGAATTGGCCATAGTGAGTGAATGTGTGTAGATGTAAGAGAATATGGGTGTTTCCAAGTGCTGGGTTGTGGCTGGAAAGGGCAGATGAATTGGTGATTCACTCCACTGTGGTGCCTCTGATAAATGAGGAAGTCGAAGGGTAGCGAGTGAGTGTTGTATACTGACACTTCAAGCCTACAGTAGGTGGAATCAGGAGAGCTGTTGAATCCTGGTTGGTGTAGGACCTTTGGATTTCTGTAAAACAATATTTTAATGTTGAGTACTTTTAACCAATTAACATAAGTCATCAAATAGAATTACAGTTATAATCAATATTAAAGTGTGTGTGTGTTTGGAGGATATGGGTATATGTAATATAGGGAGTAGTTACCTTCTGCAGTTTCCTCTGCTGGTCCAATGAGACTGTCATGGAGCACTTCCTTCTTTCCTTCCCTTTTTTGGGCTATTTGTTTTAATGATGTTTCTGTGTACTTCACCAAGTTTTCAGCATCCTAAATCCAAAAAAAACATTTTGTTTACTTCATGTGTAAGTTTCCAAATAACACATTTTCAGCAATACAAGTTCATTAAACTTGTTCATTAAAATTGATCTCAAAACTATTTAACACACAATGTAACAGTGTTTACTCACAAGCTCTGGCACTCCAAGAAGAAAAAAAACTGCTCCATTAGTTCTGCAAACCCCTCCATAATCTGTACTCTGGAAAAGGGTCTTTCATTCGGTTCTTGACTTATGAGTATCTGGTGTCGCATTCAAAGTTCATCACAATCTGAGGTAGGAAGACAGCATTTTAGAGTGTGGAAATATGAATTTATATCACAGAATTAATCTACCTTTGACATAAACTGTATTGAACTGAACTTGCCTTGTGTTAAGTTCCTCAGAGTACAGTTCACTTCCTTTTCATCCCATTATTTTGTTTCATTTGCGAGATGATTGATGAGCTCACCACTGAAATCCTTTCATTTTTAAATTTGTTTTGCAGACATTGCAACAAATCCTGTAGGCAAATTTACACTTTATTTCAATACATATTTTTTTCTCTGCAGGACTTTTAAATAAGCAATGACCCTAATATTCTCACTGTACAAACAGCAGCAATAAGTAATAGAACATTTTTGTGATAAAAATATTATTTCAGTACACAACAACCAAGTCTGACATATGCATGTTATAAAATACAATATTTACCAGGTGTCCTTGTTGATGATAATTGTGCCACAATTATGGATGTAACGCATGTCCTTCTTTAAGCTGGGATCTTTCCTCTTCAAAGCTACTTGTGTCCTGCAGACCAAGGTTGGGAACTTAATATGGATCCAATTACTCTTTCTGTAATCATGAATACAATGTTAAAGTCTTTTATAATATTCATTTCATCATACTTAATAAATACAGTTTGTTTAGATTTAAAAACAATGATACATACCAAGCACAAGATTTATGACGCAGTTGTTTCCAGGCTATTTGAAGAAAAGCAAGATATACATTAAAATATGAATTTTAAACTTATTTAGCACAATATATACATATGTAGCTTATGAAACAATGAAAACCATTAGAAAATTGCTGCATTAGAAACAATTTTGTTTATCACAAGCTAACACAGTAAAAACCATACCATAGGTATGATACAGTACAGCAGATTTCACACAGCACTTACTTCTAGCAACAGTTCTCCCAGATGCCTTGGGTGGAAGAAGATGAATGAGGATCTTCAGCATAGAGTAACACAGCTCATCTTGAAGAAGTGAAGATGCAGGTCACATGCAAAATAAGAATTAAATGTATTAAAATGAATTAATATGTATTTGTAATAATTACTTTATCATAAATTAAAAATTAAAATTTACATTACGTTTTCTTGTTTAAACTATGTTTACAAAAGTGTGCACAGGCAACAGACATTTTGGCTGAAGTTCATACCATCATGCTGATTGTCAGACTTCTCCAGCAAGTATCTGATGTCATTTTTCCTCTCCAAGGACACTATTCCCTTGAGATTTGGAATTATGTTCCTTTCCCGTTTCTGGATTGACAAATCCTCTTTCCCATCTGCAAGCTTGGAAAATTCAATGTCTACCTTCAAAAAAACAAACAAAAAAAAACAATAATTTCCTATTTAAATTAATGTAATAATTTGCAAACAAATACAGCTTACATTGACTTAAAAAAAACACTCACATGTTTCTTTACAAGGTCATTGACAGCAACTTTATCAATAACATTTCTTAAGGAAATAGACAGCGTCTTTGTCTCTTCGTGTTCTCTCAGGATTGTATTTTCTTCAAGCAGTGTCACCAATCTATTTGTGGTGCCAGTCTGAGTTCTATCTGTTCAATGACATTAAGAAATGACAAAAACATTTTATTTATTTAAATATTTACTATTATATAATATTAAAAGTGAAAGACATTATTCATTTACCCATAATGAATGCACACTTCTTTCTGATGAATCAGGGATGTTGCTTGTAATATATTATATTTAAAGTTTGTCATGCTCCATGCCAACTGTGAATAGTTTTCTCCATGTTTCCTTTCCGTCTATGAGCAGTTGCAAGAGCTCGGTGTAGAAGTGTTAGAGTAACTGTAATTTGTTCCTCGACTTCCTTTATCTAAGTAAAAGGGAAAGAAATCCATATATACACAGCACAGTGAAAAAACAAATACATGTAACAGTGTACAACAATACAAAGCATATTTTGAATAGTATGTGACTAGACGGGTGGCCCAAAATGGCGCGCAAGTTTGATTACAATAAAGGTTTTCATATTTAGACATTTTTTTATGAATTTGCTCACACCAAGGCGCCATTTGTTGTCTGTCCGCAGCACCCAGCTAACCTTAAGTCACGAGGGCTGATACACAAATTACTGTCCAAGGGCATCATCATTAAATAGCATTATGATTACGTAACGTTATAGAATGTCTCCGGCGTGAGATAACGCTACCTCGAGTTCAGAGACGCCGAGGCTTTACGTTCACATTCACACACTCAACATTCACGTTCACATCAATTATAAAGTGACGCTAACTTTCCTACCGAAATCACAACAAACCTATGCTAAGTCTTCCGCTTGATACGTGTTATTAACAATTCTGCAAACACAAGTTTACAAAAATCGCGCCAAATGGGTTAACTGTTAACCTAGCTTGCGACAAAGTTAATAGGTCACCTGTGTAGTACGATACACAGACAACATAGTAGAAAAAACAACTTCTAGGACAACAAACACAAAACATTCTTAAGCAAAGTGGAAAAATATTGACTGTCGTAGACGAATTGTAATTAATTTCACTCACCTGAGGCAGACAGCTTCATATCCGACAGGGCCGTGGGAGCGATGGTTGAAAATGAACGTCACTGCGCATGCACTTAGCGCGCGCGCGCACGTTCACAGCGCGTACATTTCACCCAGGTATACTCAAATATTTATTTTATATTGCCAACATGATAATTAAATTACATAAATACAGTAGACATCGCCCTTTGACTACAGGTAAAATAAATGTGCATTTTATACAGTATGTGTACTGCTTAAATGTAGTAAAACCAAACAGAAAGGGATTTTGGTTTAACACAGCCATTGTGTAAACAGCTAAGCACAATATTAACACACAACGTGTCTGTAGCAACACAAGATGTGTTAGGAACTGTTTAACACATATTTTGTGTTTTTTTTAGCACATCATTTTTAAGAGTGATATCATGATTATTAGTTTAAAATAAATTATTAAACCTGCATGAAACAAAAATCCTATCATACATTGATTACGTTTTTGACCATAGCAGTCATTTTATTAGGTTTTGACTCAAAAAGCGTTGTCTCTCTGTGTTATAGCTTATTATTAGTTTATAATCTTTACTATATAAGTTTGTTATAAATCAGAAATTATAGAACCATTTTAATCAAAAAGGTTCTTTGCACTCAAAGGGTTCTAAATAGAACCATTTTTTGGGTAAAAGGTTCTACTGGCCAAGTATAGAACCCTAGGGTTCTATATAGAACCTCAAGGAACCTTTTTTTTTTAGAGTGTATGAATTGAATGGTATTATCTAAGATATTTTGAAGTCCTCATGACAATTACATCTTGTAAAATATTTACATTTTATCAAGTATTTGAGAAGAATTCATTGGTTTGTTAGTTCAACAGTAACACTGTTTAGTGCATCCATCGTTTAATGTCAATACTTGAATGTAAATGGGATAGTTCACCCCAAAATGAAAACTCTGTCAATATTTATTCATCTTCATCTTGTCACACATTGTCACATCCCCCGCGTGTTTCTGCTGCTCCACCTACACTTCTGCCTGCACCAATCACCATTCCCCACCTCTCATTAAGACCGATCACTATCACCAGAGTATTAATCCCGCGCACCTGGTTCTCCTCATCAGCACTCCCCATATAAACCCTGAGATCCCAGTCATTCGTTGGCTGGGATTGAAGTTTGACGGTTCAACTCACCCTCTCCTTGACTAGCCTTCTTCCGTGGATGTTTCCCCTCTCCTGAGATCGTTTAACCTGTAAATGTTCCCTCAAACCTGTGGATGAACACAGCTATCATTTAGGGAAGTGACATTACAATCTATGTCTGCTTGAAGCTATATGTTTACAACGTAAACAACTACCCCCTGCTCCAAAGCAAAGACTTTTAATTACCTGCTGATTTATGCACTACTTGTTTGAATAAATTGATGAAAAGAGAGAACCCTTCTTGTCCACATTGTGTGACTGTGACACACATGTTGAGTTTCTTCTTCTGTTGAACACAGAGGAATGCCTTTTTTCTTCCTGTGTTGGCTGTTTGTTTTCCCCCAACATTCTAAAGAATATCTTGTTTCTTAAAAACAATCATAAAAGTGTAATCAACCAATTTTAATTTTGGGGTGAACTATCCCCTTGGGGCTTTAAATGGTGACAGGAACATTGGGATGCGATTCAATTGTATTTTAGCTGTATATTTCATGCAGTTACTGTAGATCACTGTTAGTTTCACCACAGTGCTGTGTGTGATTTCTATGCATGACTTTTTCTTCTCAGCTGTAATGTGTGTGTCCTTTGATTCAGACACATCTGTTGCGTCTGTGATCCAGCAGATGTGAGCAGGTGTGGCGGGTTTCAGACGGGTGCTGAAGCTGGCAGATTAGCCTGAAAACACTCCGGCAGCTCACAGAAACAGAAGTGGAGGCTCTCAGGAAGACAGCCAGAGCTTCGGATACACACATGGACCATGATGAGACGGCCTGGCTGAGAATCACACGCTAAAAAGTGGCTCTGAGGCACCAACAGCCTACCGTACAGTACATCTGCGGAGCCCACACTCTGACTGTGTGCCTACAGTATGTGCCCAGTTCACATACTATCCATGTCCTCAAAGAATAAGGAGTGTGTCCTAAATCGTGGTTTTTTTAAATAACAAAATGATTCCTGTGAATTCTTTTTTTTTTTTTTTTTTTTCAAATATTTCCTAAATGATGTTTAACAGAGCAAGAAAATTTTCAAAGTACACGTTTTCTTCTGGAGAAAGTCTTATTTTGTTTGAATTCAGCTAGAATAAAAGCGGTTATTAGTTTTATTTAATTTTAATGATAATATTATTAGCCTTCTTAAGCAATATTTATTTTCACATGTCTACAGAACATACCATCGTTATACAATGACTTGCCTAATTTTCCGAACTTGCATAGTTAACCTAATTAAGCCTTTAAATAGCTTAAATAATAAGCTGAACACTAGAATCTAAAAGCAACAGCAGCATACAAATAAAACAAAAAAGTTCCCTGATGTGGTGGAAGTACAGAAAAATCATACTTAAGTAAAAGTACCATTACTTGTCCAAAAATGTAGCGCAAGTAGTGTAAAATTATCTGTTGTAAATATTACATAAAGTACGAGTAAAAAGTCGACAGTTCAAAAGTGCTCATAGTAGTGAGTATTACACTGTAAAAAGCTGATGTAAAAATGCTGACCAAAACTCAATGTTTGGCCAGTGTCTAAGGACAATGTTATTTTGACGTCCAATAATGTTGTTTCGTGTTAGAAAGTGATCAAAATCAAACGTCGAGCCAACATCTTAAACCAACGTCATATTGATGTAAAATACTGACTGAACACTGAATGTTTTCCAGTGATGGGTTGCAGCTGGAAGGGCATCTGCTGCGTAAAACATATGCTGGATAAGTTGGCAGTTCATTCCGCTGTGGTGACCCTAGATTAATAAAGGGACTAAGCCGAAAAAAGAATGACTGAATATCTAAACGTCAATCTTGGTGGGTTTTCTTTTAAACAAAAATTTAGTCTTAAATGAGCTTTAAAAAAGTTATGAAAGCAATCAAATGCTTTCTCTATCTGTGCATTTTAGCAATGTGAGCTAACAAAATCACATGGTTAGTTTTGATTTCTTGGGGACTTTAAATGATTAAGGATCAATTTAACCTTTTTTATGTACTCCACATTTCGTCTGCAACAACAAACACGTGTGGTCATTAGCTTTTAAGCAAGATAGTTTACACTAAAGTGGAGTGCTGTCTAATAAAAGAAGAAAAGAAATTACAGGTGAGAGACACGAAGAGCAAACTTACAATAGGTCCTAGCTGGTATTATAGGCTAAATTGTGAAAGAAATATCGTGTGATGCGTACAGTATGTGACTGTGTGGGGGTCGATTATTAGGAAAAAGATCTAAAGCAAAGCAACATCAAGATGATGCATTAATGAGACGTTTTTAGTATAAATGTAACACTTATATAGCCTAATGAAAATATTTATTCTGCAAAATGTCACAAAAAATAGGAGCTAAATTACAATGTTTTATTCGGAATTTGGAAATGTAATTAAACCTCTACTATTACAATTAGGCTACCTTGCAAAATCAATGTGCCAAGCGTGTTTATTAGATAACCCATTACCGCACAATGCCGTCATAGTTCTTAGCCTGTTTGTAGGGTATAGACTTATAGTCTGTGGTAGATTTACAGACTGCAAATGTATGTCTGTCTCCTCTATTAATGAAATTTGTAGTGGAGTGAACAGCCAGCGGCTCCACGCGCCCACAGTTCCCTGGCATAGATCCAGGACTTTCTGCAGCCACAACAGCACAGCGCCCTCTTCAGGAAAACTCAAGCAGAGCTCCATTGGTTTGAGCCCTGCAAACAGTAAGTAATGGAAAACCTGTAATGACGATGATACAGTTCCACAGCACACTAGCTGGTTTCCTGAAGTAAAAACTCGTTTTCTCCACAGGGAATCTTTATTTCTATAGCGCTTTTACAATGTAGATTGTGTCAAAGCAGCTGAACATAGAAGTTCTAGTGATTTGATAGCAGTCCAGTTTTTAGAGTTCAGTTTAGTTCAGTTCAGTGTGGTTTAATTTTCATTGCTGAAAGTCTAAACACTGAAGAACAAATCCATCGATGTGCAGCTCCACAAATCTCAAACCAAGCAAGCCAGTGGCCAAAGTGACAAGGAACAAACTTCACCAATTAAAGAAAGTGAAGGAAAAAACCTCGAGAGAAACCAGGCTCAGTTGGGCACAGCCATTTCTCCTCTGGCCAAACTTCTCGTGCAGTGCTGCAGTCAAGGCACTGAAGGCTGAAGAATGCTGGATGTGCATTGTGGAGAAGCCGCGGGTGTGAGTAAGGCCCCGTTTACACTAGTGCGTTTTAGTTTTAAAACAGCGTTTTAGCATGAAAATGATCCACGTCCACACTAGCGTTTCACCCAGCGTTTCTGAACATATCTCCGTCCACACTACTCCACCAGAAACGTATATCACGTGACCATTCGCGCACTCTGGGCTCTTCAAGTATAAACAGGAAGCATGTGTCTCGCTCGGCGTTTGGTTATTGTTAGTCAACAAACGCTAACCCAAAACCGTCGTCCTAAATAGGGCTTACGCCGCTTGAAACGGGAGCGATTTGCGAGTGCTCGAACAATAGCTTGCCTCTTGCGAATATATGCTGCTGTTGTAGTAAAAAATGCAGAGTTTAACTGTACAATAGCGCCTCAAACGGACAATAGTGCGGTCAACGACACTACCATTCAACGACACTACCTGTGTCCAGCAGCCACGCCTCCGTTTTCCCACATCCACACTGAGACAGAGCAGCAGCGTTTCAGAAAGAAAATGGCCTCTCGGGGCTTGAAAACTCCGGCGTAGAGTGGACAGATGGCGTAACTGTAGCAAAACTCATGCGTTTTAAAACGAAAACGCAATAGTGTAAACGGGGCCTAAGTCACCTATGGATGATCAGGCTGGCCCAATGTGAATCAATGTGAAGACTCGTCTGTCACTGGGGTCTTTCAAGAATCAATCTCATGCTCTCCACTCCTCCATTACTTCCATGCTAAAGATATGGCCTGGTCCAGGATTATGGGTTATGGATCATCACAGGAAACAGTCAGCATCTTTCATTCATTCATTCATTTTCTTTTCAGATTAGTCCCTTTATTAATCTGGGGTCGCCACAGCGGAATGAACCGCCAACTTATCCAGCACATGTTTTGCGCAGCGGATGCCCTTTCAGCCGCAACCCATCTCTGGGAAACACACTCATTCACACTCATACACTAGACAATTTTAGCCTAACCAATTCACCTGTACCACATGCCTTTGGACTGTGTGGGAAACCAACTGACCCAGTCGAGGCTCGAACCAGCGACCTTCTTACTGTGAGGCGACAGCACTACCTACTGCGCCACTGCATTGCCCCCAGTCATCATCTTTACATTTTCTAAAAAATACTTCAATCTGTCTGAATTATGAGCCTTTTTTCTAATGTGGACCCAAAAAACAAGACACTTGTTCTACAACTTGCCACAAGAAGTTCAAAAATAATGACTATTGCTATGCTTGAGGGTTCATTTGGTCCCAGCAGCATGATGAATACAAGGAGCACAGACACAAATATTTATATATTAACTTGTTATATTAACAGCTTTGTACTTTTGACTTTACATTTGATTTTCAAATATTTAAGGTTGAAAAAAAGCCAATATGCTGGAAAAACTGGACATACACTAATGTACACACAAAAAAGATTCTGTTACATTTATATTATAAAGGCTGTGATCAGATTGCAGATACATTTTGTGAATATGAGGATTACTAGCAGGATATATAAGGAATTGATATACAGTATATATCAGGTTCTATAAGGATGTTAGCAGTGGCAGAACCTGATTATCACATCAGTGTGCTGATTATCACATGTGCAGCTGCAGCTTTCACAAACCCCACGCTGATCCTGAGTCAAACACACTCAAGTTGCTAACTCCACTCAGTTTGATGCCTTGTACTATAAATATAAAACTGTAATTGCAAAGAAAGCAATTTTTTGTCAACTTTAAGATTAAACTGGTTTGCTGTTGTACGGGAAATGTGAGCCATTATGTACACTGTAAAAACCATTTTAATTACTGTTCATGTGTATTTTGTGATTCACAAGTTTTCTTTTTGGTTTGTTTGTTTATTTACGGTTGTGAATAGCATTATGAGATGTTGATCTCTGCTTTGTTGACATTTGATGTTAAAAAATCACTCAACAGTTAACAAAGTGACTTTTACTGACATTTTATTGACATTTTAGTACTAAGTTTTTTTTGTGGCGTAATATACAACACTAACCCAGACAATATATGACATTAAACTATTAAAATGTTAAAGAGCTCCTATTTTGCATTTAAAAAGGTCATATTTTGGTTTTGGGGGTCTCCAACAACAGGCTGATATGCATGTATGGTCAAAAAACACTTTCATTGTCTTATAATATGCATTTATCCATTCATTTTGTCCTTAGTATATGTTAGTGGAGTGATGACGCGTCGGTGATGACCCTGCTTCTTAATTATTCATGAGAGCATGTGCAAGCACGAAGGCAAAGCAGACCTGCCAAGCTGTAAGATCCACTGACTGGGTGAGACTGAGTCTGCATACGGCAAGCTGTATTTAGCTTTTCATGAAGGGTCGCAATGTTATGTGTTTGTTTCCATTATTCAAGGGGTTTGTTGCATGTGTTACCTTGCAATACTGTCATGGCCGATACAGCAAAGCAGTTGGTTTGCAGCAAGCATTTTTGTCGGGAGCTGGACGGGAATTGTAGAATGCCGGACTTTGTCTTTTAACACTGGAGTTCGTTACCATTCAGACACATCGCCTATATCCGTGCTGCTTTGTTCGCCCATGTTTTAAATCCTCCAGATTACTGGCAGGGTTAATGGTTGGAATAGACAGGGCAAGAGACCTGCTGCACTGCTATCCACTGTGTCTGCACTCAGAAGTCCTCCTCATTTATACTGTTAACACGGTTATCTTTATGATGAAATAACAAACTGTGGTTATGTGTATATGAAATTACGAATAACAAATGTAGCAGGACATTAAATTACTTACTGCATATTTCTTTGCATTTTAACTTTGTAAACTATAAAATCATGGGTGTCCTCACTGTTTGTGTCTCATTTTGTGGCATTTTCATGCCCATTACGAAGCGTTTTTTTTTTATTTCTGAGGTAGACTTGAACCGAAAGAGAGGTGTTTCGTGGCCCTTTAAAACACTGTCGGTTGGGTTTAGGGAAGTGAGTGAGCACGTCAATCGGTGCTTTTGAAAACACTATTGGTTGGGTTTAGGGAAGGGGTGTATGGGGAGGATTGGTAGGTTGTTGAGTCAGTCAGTAGACAGCGGCCTCTGGTGGATTTACGCGAGAACAGCAGGCATGAATGGCACTCGCGAGAGAAATTTAAGATCTGAAAAAGCATACATATCAATTTCAGAAGGATTTCTTGCAACATAGACTCATTCTGAAAACGTACCCATATATACATTTCTGGAGATCGCAAATTATTTAGCCAGAAGTATGTATTGTCTTAAAAAAGAACGATACAGGGCGGTATGACGCCGTTCCTTTTCAGTCGTCAATCTGTGATTTTGAAAACACTATCAGTTGGATTTAGGAAAGGAGGAGGGTGGGTCAGTTGATTGGTCAGTCAGTCAGTCATTTTACAGTTGGGTGTCAGTTGCCTCTGGTGGATTTACATGAGAAGAGTTGGTGCGAATGGTACTCGCGAGAGCATAGACAGCGGCCTCTGGTGGATTTGCGAAAACAAAAACTGCAAAAAAACACAGCTCCTGGGATGTATTTTGCTCTTTCCAGAAATGTATATACGGGTATGTCATCAGAATGACCCTCGGTTGACCTTAACCCACCATTAAACCTACCCCTACCACCAAACTTGTACTTAACCTTACCCGTATCCCACCTCGAGAGCACCACGAGTGTTCTGCAATACATTATGAACACAATAAGTACATCATGTTTACAGTATATTTTCATGTAAGCACATAGTAGTGTAAGAAATTAGTCTGCCTCGACCCAACTTCCACTCTAAATGGTGAATTGATGTTCATTCCCAAAAGGCCTGACTTATGAGAAGTCAACAGTTTGTTGTCTCTTCATTGTTGGAGGTGACTACATCTCGATCAAATGGTACCAATTGTAGAATAGGGATGGGTGTGGTGCACAGAGAACCATCTCATCAATGGTGTTGAAACTGCATTAACATAGCGAGATAGAGGATACAGCTGGGTCAACAGCCAAGGAGCAACTTAATTTACATCTGAGGCCCCGTTTACACTAATGCGTTTTCATCTTAAAACGCATAAGTTTTGCTACGGTTATGCCATCCGTTCACACTACGACGGAGTTTTCGAGCCCCGAAAATGAAGCGTTTTGGAAAGGCTGGAGAGGCCGTGGTCATTCTAAACCACTGCTGCTCCGTCTCAGTGTGGATAGGGGAAACAGGAAACATCTGAAAACGGAGGCGTGTGGCTGCAGAGATTCGCTACTTGATTGGGGTTTTTGGGTGACTGCGTAACCTTCCCTTATTCGTCAAGCCCCTATCACATGACTATAACGCCACCGGAAGACGGCAGACCAGCCGTCACTGTAAACAACAACATGGACACTGAAATGGGAGCGTTGTAGGCACCATTGTGCAGTTAAACTCTGCCTTTTTTACTACAACAGCTGCATATATTCACAAGAGGCAAGCTATTGTTCGAGCACTCGCTAATCGCTCGCGTTTCAAGCGACAGAAGCCCTATTTAGTATGCCGAGCGAGACACATGCTTCCTGTTTATACTTGAACGCGCATGCACAGAGTGCGCGAATGGTCACATGATATACGTTTTCGGTGGAGTAGTTTGGACGGAGATGTTCAGAAACGCTGGGTGAAACGCTAGTGTGGACGCGGATCGTTTTCATGCTAAAACGCTGTTTTAAAACTAAAACGCACTAGTGTAAACAGGGCCTAAAAGGCAAGTCTACACTGTAAAAAATAAAATCACTAATTGTTCAGCACACTATACTTTTTCTGTCATATATATACTAAGAATTGTGAATAACTATTGATAACATAAAAATATATGTTGTGTCAACAACATTCACTAAAATGTTATGTCTACATGTTTAACTGAGTTTTCTGGACAAACATTTTTGTGTTGAACAGGAATGTTGATAGGTAAATAATTTGTGAACGTGTGACGCGACGATCGAAAACTAAGCTTGTTGATCTATTGCTTGTAAGAGGGGTGAGACAGTGGCGCAGTGGGTAGCACAGTCGCCTCACAGCAAGAAGTTTGATGGTTCGAACCCCAGCTGGGTCAGTTGGTGTTTCCTTCGGGTGCTCAGGTTTCCCCCACAGTGCAAAGACATGCGGTACAGGTGTCTGAGTGTGAATGGGTGTTTCCCAGTACTGGGTTGCAGCTGGAAGGGCATCCACTGTGTAAAACATATGTTGAATAAGTTGGCGGTTCATTCCGCTGTGGCAACCTCTGATGAATAAAGGGACTAAGCCAAAGGAAAATTAATGAATGAAGTACAGTAGTCATGTTTAGGTAAAATGATTAAAAACAGGATGATTTGCTAACTAGTACTAATTACTTATTTTGCAAATTTGGAAAACATCTTCCACTAAACAGAAAAAAATGAATTTACTCAATAGCAGTAACTGTTGCTTTAGCTGATGTGACAAGAATATCTTTATTAGTAAAATACAATAGTCACCATTGCATGAATAAACAAAATTATGTCAGCTGAAAAAAATATTGATACTGAGAAGAACTAAAAAACAGTTGCTGAGACAACACAAAGTTCTTACTGCATCAAGTTGCCTTGTTTTTTTATGTTTTCTCAACAATTAATTTTTTACAGTCTAGAGCAGGGGTGTCCAAAGTTTTTGGGCCGAGGGCCAGATGCAAAAAACAAAACGTGGACGTGGGCCAAATTTTACAATTTCACAGACACGCATATATATATATATATATATATA
>CAIGQQ010033701.1:110508-149228 GCA_903798035.1 Danio albolineatus
TGTAGTCGTATCAGTAGTAGTAGAGTAGTAATAGAGACACACACTGGTCCAGGTCTCCTTCTTGGGACTCGAGGCCGGTATGCACCACAGGTGCTTCTCGTTCTCACTCAAGTGCCAGGCTCGTTCCATTCCCACGGCTCCTGGCCCCGGCCCCTCACCACATAGACGTTGTAGTATCAGTAGTCGTCGTTGTAGTAGTATAAAAAATATGTATTTATTTATTTATTGTGTTTACTATTACTATTTTGTTTATTGTTTATTGTTTTTTTTATATGTATGTTCTTTTTAATGTAAACTATAAATGCTTGGCAATACATTTGTCATGACAAAAAAAATCTTATACTGTTGTATAATTTTTTTTGTCTTTTTTTGTCTTTATAAATTTTATTAACTTATTTATTTTATTTACTTTGTATATTATATATGTACCTGTTTACTTCATTATTTTACAGATCTATTCTTGTTCTCTTTTTATGTATTGTATAATTGCTTTGGCAATACTGTGAGAGTCGTGCCAATAAAGCTAATTTGAATTGAATTGAATTGAGAGAGAGAGAGAGAGAGAGAGAGAGAGAGAGAGAGAGAGAGAGAGATGGAAATGGAAGGAAGTGGGTGAGATAATGTGGAGATAGATGGAGTGAGAGAGAGAGGAGGAGGCTAGATGGGAGGAGAGTGTTATTGGATGAAAGAGAGAGAGAGAGAGCAAGCCGGGGGAAGTTGAAGAGAATAAAAAAGAGGGCATAGCTGTAGACAGAGATGCAGGATGACTGCTCGACTGCAGCTGCGAGTCGATCCGGTATTTGGGGAGTGGCAGCAGCGTCTCACATGGGACCTGAAGGAGGTCAGGCTACTGTTCCTCTGGCTGCTTACTCGCGACTGAAGCCCTCTGTGATGGCAGTATGCCAGTCATGAACAGGTCAGGGTAGGTGGACAGCATTTATCTCTCTCGCTCTCTCTCTCTCTCTCTCTCTCTCTCTCTCTCTCTCGCTCTTTCTGATTCTCGCACTTTCACTCTCTCTGTTTGCATGAGTAAGCATTAGTTCTGTGTAAGAAATAATCTAAAAATTTCTGTCAAGTATTTTGTAATTCACAAGTGCTTGCCGTGTATTTACAGTTGTGAATTGCATTATGGGACCTCGATCTCTGCTCTGTCGCTTTTGTTGGCATTTTTGTGTATAATGTATAGGGAATAATATATGGACAACGAACAGAAAATGGTTGTTTATTACAATGTTTTTGTAGCTTATGCAACACCAACAGAGACAATTTTCTTTAAACTATTAAAAATGTTAACAAAAGTCACTTTTTGGAACTTTTAAATAGGTTGGAGGAAAGATAAAGATGAAAAATGGGGGGAAATAAAAACAAGAATCACAAAATACAGAAAACGGCTAATTAAGATATTTTTACAGTGTGTAACCTGGACCTAAATGGATAGTTCACCCAAATATTTTACCCAAAGATATTATCATCATTTCCCAGTACTAGGTTCTGGGTTGCAGCATGGAAGGGCAACCGCTGCGTAAAACAGTTGCCGGTTCATTCCGCTGTGGCGACCCCTGCAGGGGTGAATGATGAATAAAGGGACTAAACTGTAGGAAAATTAATGAATATTATCATAATTTACTCACCTTTTACTTGTTTAAACCTCTTTGATTTTCTTTCTTCCGTTGAACACAAAAGAAAGTTGTGTTTTTAAATCAAGGAAACCTATAACCATTGACTCTCATTGTATTTGTTTTTCCTACTATTATCAGTAGTCCATGCAGTCCACTAAGTCCATGATTGCAGATTGTCAATTTTCTTCAAAGTATCTTCTTTCATGTTCACCAGAAGAACGAAACTCTTAAAGGTTTGGAACCACTTGAGGGAGAGTGAGTAAATTGTGTGTAAATGTCATTTTTGAGTGAACTATCCCTTTCAAGCAATATTTTACTCAAAAATGAGCACTCAAAATAGTTTTTCTGTTTTTTGAGCAATGACAGAGAACAGACTGGATTAGATCTAATTATATCTCAGAAAAGATGCTTTCTTTCATATTGCTTTCCTTTCATATGATTTAACAAAACATTGAATCATAGTGAAGTAATAGATTAATAAATGATGTATATATGACTGATACGTATATACTAGTCTAAGGTTTTGAACACCTAATGTTATTAGTTACTAATTTTTTTTTTTATTCACCTGCCAAGCTGGCATTCATTTAATCAATAATAATAATAATAATAATAAATTATATTCTTTAAGAAAATTTTAATTGTATACTTTATAAATGAGCAATTCCAGCATTATGGATGTGACATTTGCAGTAAAAACTCAAAACATAAACGCACAGAAAAGGTATATGTTAACACTATATTGAAGCATCTGTTTATTTTTTCCAAAACAACCATACACAGAGTTATGGCAAAAGAAATATATCAATCTGTATACAATTTTTGTACTTTAAATAAGTAAATTAACATGCGTTATGGATGTGACAAAAAAAAAAAGTCTGTGAGTTTACTGTATACAACATACTTTGTAGAAATTCTGTGAATTAAACTGCACTACCCAAAAGAAATAATGCTAATCTAAAGGATAAGAGTCGGCTCTCTACAGAACAAACATGATCGATTTTATTTTATTTTACCCTTTATGGGGAAAAAGTGTCGTTATGGATGTGACAGATGTGAAATTGCCACGTGTGTAAATAAAACATAATTGGTAAATAAAACATAATTGTTTGAGAGACATTTTTGAGTATTTCTACATAAAATACAATAATACACAAAAACAATTAAAAAGGTTTTGCTATTTTGGTGACAACTTAATTTTTTTTTATGGCAAGGTTGAGATTTGCATGGAATTGCTCAAATATATAACAGTTCCACTAGGATTTTGGACTGTTATATATATTTGTGGCCAAAGTTATTTTTGATGCTTTTCAAAAAAAAAGTATGGCATTACTTGCTTCAGTTTTTGTGTTTTGCTATAAAAATGCACATAATCTTGTATAATATATATATTTTTTTTTTATCTCAAGAAACATTGGACTTGAAAAATCCTAGAGGGCGTATGTATTAATACAATGATCGTGTTGGTTTGGCGCTCAAAAAAACATTTCTAATTATTATGACTGTTAAAATTTATTTTTGATGCTCATAATTTTTGTGGAAACTTTGTTAAAGGTTTGGGGGTGTTAAAGTTTTGGGGTAATATAAAAAATATGAATAGTACAAATAATTCTAATAAGTTTATAATATTATCCGTTTATTTTATTTCAAGAAATAATGTTGAAAAAAGTTTCACAGCTTCCACAAAAACATTTTTACAGCTTCTACAAAATTTTAAATGTTTCTTGAAAAATAAAACTGCATTTACATCAATGTTTGTAAAACTACTGTAATGTGTTAATTTCTAAGATGAGGCTTTTGCTATCAAAAAGTTGCTTGTACTTTGCTTGTTTTCCCTCAGCTTGTTGAGTAAGGCAGGTTTGAGGCGGCTGTTGTCATCAGATGAAGTGTGGACTTCAGGAAGGAAGAGGAACCAAGTGGAATTCGTCCAAGCTGAGCAGGAATCAAATAATCCTCCAACCAGTCCCTCTCACAGGTACAGCCGACAGAAACAGGCTCATCTTCACCTCATCGGCCCTGAAAGAATCACCAAGACTGAGGGAGGAAGCACTTCGTGTCAGTGTGACTCTGTGAAGCCTTTGAAAACGGGACCTGAGGTTATTGGTGGGTAGAAGATTTTCTAGAAGTCAAAGTTTTACATGAACACATAGTGAATGATCTAATACACAGTGTATATTACAGTGAGAGAGCAACTAAAGCTTCCATGGGAATAGAAATATTCGTAAATTAGCAGTTTTCAATATTTAGTTATTCATGTTTTTATTTTTATATTTTTGCCTGTATATTTTTGCTTTTGAATTGCATTATGGGACCTTACACCCCATTCACACGGGGCGTCAGCATCAACGCTTCCCATTGACTTTGAATGGGAGACGTCAGTTGTTGCCAAACTGCATTGTGGATCCGTCAGCGCCGATTCAGCTGCGTTGCTTGCTGCAGTAGTTGAGAAATTCTCAACTTTTCAAGCGCCAGCAGAAGCGTCAGCCAATCAGATTGCTTTATGCAAATATCCCAGCTCAGAGAGTAGCCGATAGCGCCCATACAGTTTGATAGCGGTAAATGGAGGAGACATTTTAATATGGAGGATAAACTCATCATTGCGGTCGGAAATCACCCGGTCCTTTATAGGCCTGTCACGATATGTATTTTTTGTTGAACGATATATTGCACCAAATTATATCGCGATAAACGATATTATTGCCATTTTAAGACCATTTTAGGCCACTCATTATATAATGCCAGAATGGCAATATAATAGCATCATATCGCAAGTACACTCTTCAAAAGAACACATCATATTATGTTCTTAAGAATATTAAATTTAATTTAGTCATTTTTATAATTTAATGATTAGGCATTGGAATCAGAATGTGAAAACACATTTCCAAAACAAATAATAATAAAATAAAAATAAATTTAAAAATGCAAAGAAAAAAGTAACAGAGTCTGCGATGTCTGCTCCCAGATCTATTTTCAGTTGTCAGGCACCCACATGAGAATATACTTTAGTCATTTATGGCAAATACTATAGTGTTGTTAACCATACTGACACTGACAATAGAGATAGAGAGGTTGTGCAATCAGCTAAAATGTTGCAAGAATTGTTTTTTACGTATGGGCGATATATATTGCATCACCAAAAATCATTGAGGTCATGACCATGTATTGTGCGATGAGTCGATATATTGATTATTGTGACAGGCCTAGTCCTTTATGACCAATCGCTATATATACCGGGATTCATACTGGAGAGTTGATGAGCTCCAGTAAATTTTCATTGGCTGACGCTACTATGACTATACTATCAGCGCCATACTTCAGACACGCCCTCCGTCAAGCGTTAACGCTGAAGCCCCTTGTGAATGGGGCGTTAATCTTTCTTAAAAACAATTCTTAACCTTGAAAAGTTTGAAAAAGTGACTTTTATTAAAGGGGTGGTCCAGAGTGTATTTTTAAGGCTTGGTTGTGTTTATGAGGTGTAAAGCAATGTGTGCTCATGCTTCATTTGTAAACAAAATTATGTTGTTTTTTCATATATGTTACTTTGATCATATACAGCTACTCAGCTAACATGAAAACAACTGTCATATTTCCTAGTTCCTCTGAAAAGTCCACCCTCAAGAGGCTCTGACTGACCAGCTAACATAATGGCAGCATCACGCCTCTAATAGCACATGCTTTGCCTCTGCTGTGAAAATGCTGTCAGTCAGTGTAACTGTAAAAGACCTTTCTCAAATGCTAGCTATTTCTTTTTTTATAACTCTCTGGAACATAATTAAAATTAAACAGTAAGCGCTTCTCTCTTTATGTCGTGTCCTTTGGAAGCCCAAATACAGAAACAGAAGAAGCTGTTCGGAAATAGCAGCATTTGGATGGCCTTTTAGCTTTCTCTGCTGTAACATCACAGCGCTCTGCCCACGCCCTTCACTGTGCAGGGTGTATGTGCGTAACCTGAAGCTTTTATGACATCATTAATCCGGATGTATTTTTTTGTAGTCCACAAACTTCGTTCGCTGTAGGCTTTGCTAAGCTAACTCTGTAAAAGCCAATGTCTCCCTTTGCATTGAATTTTGAGCATCTTACATTCAGAGATGCTGTTTATGTTCACACAGCTACATTACACATCAACTAAGGTTTAATATGATATCCTAGTGGACCACCCCTTTAATATTTTTTTAAGTGAAATATTGTCTGGTTTGGGGTTGTATATTATGGTAAAGAAAAACCTTGTAATACACTGCCAGTGAGTTTTCTGTTATCTTACAGACGTATTTCTCTTTATATTATTTCACTGTATTAATTTAAACTACTAAAATGCCAACAAAAGTCACTTTGTTTAACCATAGAGTTACATTTTCTACATCAAAAGTCGACAGAGGAGAGGTTAAGGCCCCTTAATGCAATTCACAACTGTAAATTGACCGAAAACACTTGTGAATCACAAAATATGAATACTGTTAATTAACAGATTTTTCTCATAAAGAAAATTACAGAATGTCACAAACAAGCAGAGATAAATATAATGGGTAACACTTTATTTCGATGGTCCATTTGAGTATCAGTAGACTGTCTGCTTAATATCTGTTGATACTGACATTCAATAGACATTTAACTGACTATAAGATACTTTGCAAGTACATGTCAACATACACAAACCCTACCGTCAACCATAACCCCAACCTAACAGTCTACTTATAATCTAATGATAATTAGTTGCAATGTAACTTAAATTCAACAAATGGACCATCAAAATAAAGTGTGACCATATAATGTACTAAAAGCATAAGCACAAAATGGGATAAAGGACTGTACACAGCAAGCACGAAAACTATAAATATATGACGACAAAGTTCCAAAAATAATTCTAAATTTCAAACAACAACAGAGTTATTAACAATAAAGATGTGTCGCAACGATATCATTGATATCAATTTCAGAAGGATTTCTTGCAACATAGACTCATTCTAAAAACGTACCCCTATACATTTCTGTAGATCGCAAATGATGTAGCCAGAAGTATGTATTGTCTTAATAAAGAACGATACAGGGCGGTATGACGCCGTTTCTTTTCAGTCGTCAATTGTGATTTTGAAAACACTATCAGTTGGGTTTAGGAAAGGAGGAGGGTGGGTCAGTTGATTGGTCAGTCAGTCAGTCATTTGACAGTTGGGTGTCAGTTGCTCTGGTGGATTTACAAGAGAAGAGTAGGTGCGAATGGTACTCGCGAGAGTAAAAGCATACACAGCGGCATAAACTGCAAAAAAAAGTACCTCCTGGGACTTAATTGGCGCTCTCCAGAAATGTTTATAGCGGTACATATTCAGAATGAGCCTGTATTGATTTATTTCTAGCTTATAAAAGATAAAACACTGACAGCCTGAATTCATTGAAATATAAAAAGCTTACACAATTTAAAGCTACAGAGTCATGGATGATAGGATTGTGGAGAAATTCACTACTTGATGTTAAGCCCTCTTTTCAAAGATTAATTAAAGATGATGGATATCTAGAAAACGCTTGGTTATGCCATGGGTACGAATGATACAAATACATTGAAGTTATGTTAGAAAGGCTAGCAAATTAAAGAATACAAATAAAATGATCTCGGCTATCCAGTGGTAGTTTCAGCATCTTTGTGTTGTTTCCTTTGGGGAATATTGTTTGTGTTGGTTTTTAGTCCACTAAATTGATTGCGACTGCTAATTTGTTTGATTAGATAATGTAGATATATTACACGAGCTGGATTCACTGGTCAGATTCGCTAGTAGCACACTGAGTGTGCTAAATACGTTTATCATTTATCAGTGGGGATGCATATATATTTATCATTATATAATTATAGTTATCATGCTTGGTGTGAACTTTTTTTGAGGGCCATTAAAAACACTTTTATAGAGGGGAATGTCAGGATTCATCTTTCATTTCAGACAGTCAGACATCATGTCGTCTGATTTTACTCTTTCAATTTGATAGATGTCTTTCTGTTGTTATTGAGAGGACTGCAATTCATTGTGAGTGCTGATTTACTGTATGTCGGGTTTCTGCTGACCCATGCTGTTGGCAGAATGACTCAATGCCCATACTGATTGACTGTGGCATTTACAGTATACCATATGACTGTACAAAAGCGATGCTAGCTGGAAAACATGAAGCAAAATTCTCATAAATATTTAGCCCTCCTTGGTTTTATATATATTATTTTAATATCAAGAATTTCTAAATGTTATGTGTGATTAAAACTATTCAAATAAATATTTAATGATACATTATTAAATATGTTTATGCCTTGTGAATTGTTTAATATTTTTCAGTCACTGTTTAACAAAGCAACACATTTTTTCCACAGTATTTCCTATTTTGTTTTGACTGTAATAAAAAACTACTGTAAGAAATTTTGGTCAATATTATCTCTTCATAATTCAAAATTCAATTGTCAAGAACAAGGCATCACAGTGGTGCAGTGGGTAGAACAATCACCTCATAACAAGAAGGTCACTGGTACAAGCCTCGGCTGGGTCAGTTGGCATCTCTGTGTGGAGTTTGCATGTTCTCCCTGTGTTTGCATGGGTTTTCCTCAAGTTTCCCCCACAAGTCCACAGACATGCGGTACAGGTGAATTGGGTAGGCTAAATTGTCCGTAGTGAATAAGTGTGTGTGGATGTTTCCCAGTGATGTGAATAAGCCGAAAAGAAAATCAATTAATGAATTGTCAAGAACAAATGAACAAACTGTCAACATAACAAATACTGTTGACCAGTGACTTATATCTAATTTGCCTAATAACATTAAACATTTAAATAGCACTTTAAGCATGTTTCTAGAAAAATATTATATACTGTCATTATGGTAAAGACATAATTAATCATTAGAAATGATTTAAAATCATTTAAAAATATGTTTTAAAAAATCTCTTAGTCAAAAGTGCACTTGGGAAATATTTGAAAAAGATTTAAGAATATACACTAAAGTTTGGTGTAGTATTTTTTTTTAGCTTGGTTGTAGTTGTTAGAGAAAATGAATAAACTAATATTCATTCATTCATTCATTTATTTTCCTTCGGCTTAGTCCCTTATTTATCAATGGTCGCCACAGCGGAATGAACTGACAACTTAATAAGGTCAAGAATCTTGGTGTGACTCTGGAGTCAGACCTCAGTTTCAACAGTAATGTCAAAGCAGTAACTAAATCAGCATACTATCATCTCAAAAACATTGCAAGAATTAGATGTTTTGTTTCCAGTGAAGACTTCGAGAAACTTGTTCATGCTTTTATCAGCAGCAGGGTGGATTACTGTAATGGGCTCCTCACTGGCCTTCCCAAAAAGACAGTCAGACAGTTGCAGCTCATCCAGAACGCTGCGGCCAGGATTCTGACCAGAACCAGGAAATCAGAGCACATCACACCTGTCCTCAGATCTTTACACTGGCTCCCAGTTACTTTCAGAATAGATTTTAAAGTATTACTACTGTCTACAAATCACTAAATGGCCTAGGACCTCAATACATTACAGATATGCTCACTGAATACAAACCTAACAGATCAATCAGATCTTTAGGATCATATAAACTAGAAATTCCAAGAGTTCAGTCAAAGCAGGGTGAATCTGCTTTCAGCTATTACGCCCCCCGCTGCTGGAATCAGCTTCCAGAAATGATCAGACGTGCTCCAACATTAGGCACATTCAAATCAAGACTGAAAACACATCTGTTTAACTGTGCCTTTACTGAATGAGCACTGTGCTACGTCCGACAGATCGCACTATTGTGTCTTTCTTTTTCTTTTACATTCTTTTATAACTTGTTTTTACTCATTTCAATCTGTTTTTATTTGTTTTTTTCATTATTTGTTTTTATTTTCTTATACTTCAATTTTATTTCTGTTTATGCAAAGCACTTTGAATTGCCACTGTGTATGAAATGTACTATATAAATAATAAAAAAAAACTTTTCCAACATATGTTTAACACAGCAGATGACCTTCCAGCTGCAACCCAGTACTGGAAAACAGCCATACATACTCACATTCACACACACACTCATAAACTATTCAATTCAATTCAATTCACCTTTATTTGTTTGGCGCTTTTACAATGTAGATTATGTCAAAGCAGCTTCACATAGAAGGTTATAGTAAATTGAAAATGTCAGTTTAGTTATTAGCTAGTATATTTTTAGCTAGTATATAGCTGAGTTCAGTTCCGTTCAGAGTTGTTCAATATTCACTACTTAGAGTTCAAACACTGAAGAGTAATCCATCGGTGCGTAGCTCTAGCTGTAGTCTAGGCGCCAGAGGCTGGAGAACTCGAGGCTGGTCTGTCCTTGGAGGGTCACAGGAATCCGTCTCTTGCTTGCTACTCCGCCAAGCAGCTGCTCAGGATACAGCGAGGTCCAGGGTTATGGAGCCTTGGAATCGTCTCGTCACGGGTCTTGGATCGCATAGTCTTTGGGGGCCTGGGGATGAGTATCCCCAGTTGGAAATAGAGAACAAAGAAAATAATTAGCGTAGCTGCAGTTCATAGTGTATATAAAGGAGATGCGTGGAGCACATTCATGCATCATACCGCTAAGTGATGTATTAAGTGTATGCTTTACTAAAAAAATAGGTCTTTAATCTAGTTTTGAACTGTGAGAGTGTGTCTGAGCCTCGGACGTTATCAGGAAGGCTATTCCAGAGTTTAGGAGCCATAAATGAGAAGGCTCGACCCCCTTTACTTGATTTTACTATTCTGGGTACTACCAGAAGCCCTGAGTTTTGAGATCTTAGAGAGCGGGTTGGATTGTAGCGAGACAGAAGGTTGGTTAGATAAACAGGAGCTAGATTATTTAATGCTTTAAAGGTAAGAAGTAATATTTTAAACTCAATACGAAACTTAACAGGCAGCCAGTGTAACGAGGATAAAATTGGGGTGATATGATCGTATTTTCTAGAAACTACGGCCAGTTTATTCAGTTCACTTATAGTGCATGTTTTGGGACTGTGGTGGAAACCGGAGTACCCTAAGGAAGCTCATGCCAACACGGGGAGAACATGCAAACTCCACACAGAAATGCCAACTGGCCTAGCCAGAAGTCAAACCAGCGACCTTCCTGCTGTGAGGCGACAGTGCTACCCTCTGAGCCACTGTGCCACCCTAAACTAATATCAGTATGATTAATTTATCATTTAAATCTATAACCCTTTGAATCTATAATAAAACTATAACCATTGTTGTGTTGTTTCCAGAAGAAGACGCTCAGAAGAAGATACACGGGTTTTACGAGGACACCTGCGCACCCATGAGAGAGAGACCACAGCATTCATCTAAAACGCCAATGAAGCCAGTATTAAATATCCAGCATTTCACACTGAACAGTGAGCCAGACTCACACAGATCCCCAAAAATGTCCAGCTTGCCATCTGACAAGAAAGAGGACCTCCAATTGGACTCTAGAAAGAGCCATCATAAGGAGGACATAAAGACAACAAATGTAGTCAATGGCAGCTCAACAACAGACACCACAGCACTAAACGTCCAGTATAACCAGCGACTGCACAGTGTGCTGGCGCTGAACAACAACCACAATATCTTCGACCAGGGGCAGTGGAGCTCATGTCTTTCATACTCCAAAGCCAATGAGCAAAAAATGTGCGCAAACGACCCAGCTAAAGATAATCCGCTCATCGAAAGCTTGATTCTGGAAGCAGTAGGTGCAGAAATAAGAAAGGCAGAGGATAGTCCTTCTTGTGACGTCAGCCTGTCTGAAATAGACGAGAAGTCGGAAGCCGTTTCGTTTCATAGTGACCAAGCACTTGGTTGGTCTGAAGAAGACTTTGTTGACGAAGAAAAGAACGAAGCTCTTCAACCAAATAGTTGCTCTTTGGTTTTTGCTGAATCTCATCTCGATAAACAAGACGGACAACCGCATTTTGAACGACAACCAACCATAGAGTCCACCCTGTCAGAAATTCTCTCTCCCGTAGATGAGGTCTTGTCCTACGGAAGCGCAGAACTTCCCCCGTCTGCTAACGGAGGAGGTCTTGACAGCTACGGTTATCCTCCTGCCTTCGAGATCATCACATGGACGAGTGAGGATGAACTTCCAGCGCCGCCTGACTCTGCAGAAGATCTCTCCATTAACAGCGAGAACCTCCCACCTCTCCCTGTGGACTTCGCTCGGCAACTAAAAGAGCCTCAAAGTCTGTACTCTACCAGGGAAAAGCAGGAAAACAATGATACTAATGAGAACGCAGATAAAAACGATTGTTCAGATCACACCAGCTCACTTGCTGAAGATCTGAGAAATGAAATATTAGATCCGTTGTCTTCCTTTCAGATTGGGGACAGAGTTCTTGTGTACAACTCTAGAGCAGGTGTGCTGAAATATAAAGGCGTCACAGCGTTTGCTACTGGTTTTTGGGCTGGTGTGGCTTTGGACGGCCCTTGTGGAAACCACAACGGAACGTTTCGAGGTGTGAAGTACTTTAGCTGTGAAAAAAGCCACGGTGTGTTGGTCAGAGCTGAGGATATACAAAGAGAACACGGTAGCGATGTAGAGACCGGGGTTGATGAAGATCCCTTTTCAGATGAAGAACTGATCAGCGCAAAGAGAGATAAACTGCTGAAGGACACATTGGGAGTAGATGGACAAAAAGAATATAGTCAGTGTTTTAATAGAGATGAGCCCATGCCTATTGACATTACATACACATGGCAAGAACAGCCTCGTGATGACACATCAATTGGTGCCAGAAATCTTTCACATCCCACTGAAATGGCATTGAAAAGAGTAAGCAGTACAAGCATTTGAAGAGATGAAAATGCTGTCCTCGTTTATTTACTTTGATGTCATTAGAAATCCATAAGGCTCTGTTTCCACTTGGTAATAACCACTTGTTTTCAGTTATCCGGTCTCAAGCAGAGTATGTGGGTGGTGTGGAGTGAGATATATAGGTTTGATGATTAAAAGAGAATTTAATAAACAATCCAACAAACCATTTTTTTATAATTCAGAGTATTACGGTAAAATGTTTGAAGTGTTTAAAAGGAAAGTAAAAAATATACAGTTGAAGTCATTAGGCCTCCTGTTTTTTAGCCCCCCAGTATGTTTTGGTTCCTAATTTCTGTTTAATGGAAAGAATATTTTTTTCAACACATTTCTAAACATAATAGTTTAAAGGTTCAGGACACCCTGGCGTACTTTGTTTATATTAACAGATTTGTGTGTGTTGAGCATCAGTTAAGACAGCGTTAGCACCTGTCAGCTTTAATTGTGGGGAAACTGGATCATTTTGAGGTTTTGTAAGCTAAATTCATCTTCCGGGGGATTTTTGGGGTCAAAATCGGTGACATAGCGCAAATCTGCTAGAGGAGTGATGACACGTCGGTTTCTCATTATTATTCATAGCAGAGTTATTTTATTCTATGAGAAAACCCTGCATCTTAATTATTCATGAGAGCACGTGCTCACGCACCCAATGACTGGGTGAGGCCACATCTGCATGGCACGGGTCGTATGTGTTTGTTTATGATCCATGGGATTTGTTGGATGTTTTCCCCCGTGATTCTGTCAGGGACGATACAGCAGAGCTGTTGGTTTGCAGCAAGCATTTTTGTTGGGAGAGCTGTACGAGAATTGAAGAATGGAACCATTTTGACTATCAGCGCTGCTTTGTTCACCTATTTTTAAAATTCTCTGGATTACCGGCAGCGCTAATGGTTGAAATAGACAGGGCAAGAGACCTGCTGCACTGTTATCCACTGTGTCTGCATTCAGACCCGGGGATTGAGGAGGAGAGAAGTTCACCTCATTTATAGTGTTTATATAAACATGATCATCTTCATGATGATATAACAAATTGTGTTTATGTGTATATGAAATTACGAATAACGAATGTAGCAGGACATCAAATTACTATTTATTTCTTTGCATTTTAACTTTGTAAACTATGAAACCACGGGTCTCCCCACAGTTTGTATCTGATTTTGTGAACCAACTGACAGTTATTCGCTACCCTCTTTTTTCCCCTGCACTGACGGCCACTCCCACTCCTCCCTCTGATAACGGCGCTGCTCCTAACGCCTATTATGAAGCAGTTTTTGAAGAAGTTCTGAGGTAGACTTGAACCGAAAGAGGGGGGTTTCATGGCCCTTTGAATAAGTCATTTCTAATAACTGATTTCTTTTATCTTTGCTATTGTAACGGAGAGACTCTGGATAACGGAGATGAGGATCCAAATGCAGTTTATTAAGAATCGTCTGGTGGGTAGGGAGGGTTGACGCGAAACTGACATTTCGACACAGTGTCGAGATCCCGAAGCGCAAGTGTTCGGAACCAAAGAATGATCCGAAACACCCAGGTCACATGAATAAAGTGATTCGAAACACCCAGGTCACATGACAAAAGCAATTCAAAGCATTGATCATTTCAAAAGTGTTTCAAGACCTGGCGAATCTGCGTTTGATTGACAGGGTCGGGAAAGCCCTCTATCTTATGTAGCCTAGTGGTCCGTGTGTGTGCACAGAGTAACTGTGTTGCAAATGTCCTAAGTTTAAATCCCAACCTGTTTAAATACTCAGAAATTGTGACTTGATGTTAATTTTTTATGACCAAAACATGAGATATTTATTTACAAATGTTTATTGGGATGTCAGACTAGTGTTAAAACAAAACACGTTACAAGAAGAGAATTTAAAAACTAATGTCTTTAACTGCATCACCCTAGATGCGAAACCATTATCACTGCATGCTAGTCAGAATCTCTCATCGCTTCACTAAATAACTTGAAACCTCAGTTCTACAACGTGGGGTACAATTCCTGGATTTGTGTAAATGTTTCTTTGCTGAAGCTGTTCCAGCTTAATACAACAAAATGAACACTAGAGATGGGTTTCAAAATGTTTCAAAGCTTCGACACATTTGCTTCGACTGTTTCAGTATTTCATGAGGCCTTGTTCTGCCCATCACTACAGGCAGGCAAAGGTCAAAATAGGGACAGACAGGAGTATGTAGGTACAGGCAGCAAAACAACGTAAGCAATAAAACAAAGCAAAGGTCAAAACACAGCATGGCAAGTCAAGGAAACACTTTGTAATGCTCACTTACAGTTTACAAGACTCAGCAAAGTGTGTGTGTGTGAGGTATATTCATAGTCCTGGTTATCAGTCTATCATGATCCTCCAGCTGTGTGTGTAATTAGGAGGAATCAGGAACTGGTGTGTGTGTGTGTGTCTGCAAAGACTTTTGGGAGTTGTAGTTCGTTAAAGTGGCACATGTGTAGTTCTCCAGTGTTCTGTACAGGCTAGATAATTTCAAGATACTGGTATTCAGCTTAAAGTGCATTTTAAGGGCAATTAGGTAAATCATTGTATAATGCTGCGGTCACACTAGAGTTTGAACATGCAAAATTCTGTTGTACGGTGCTGCGAAAAGGGGTGGGATTAAACAAGACGATTAGACGTTTAAAAAAGCAAGCAATTGGTCCATATAATAAATTTCTGTCCAGAGAGGTCATGTTTTAAACTTTGATTGGTCTTACGCAGTCACGTGTTGTGTTTTCGCAGGTCAGAGATCAGCAAACTCTTTTTGCAGCGAACTGTGAAACTTGTCGCACGAGCTTGCGTTTCCGGTCTGACGCATTCGCGTGTGTATGAATGGAAGTCTATAGGGAGAAGTCCAGTGTGACCACGGCTTAACAATGTTTTTTCTGTAGATAATTGAAACATTGTTTGGCTAAAGGGGGCTATAGTATTGACCTTAAAATGTTTTTTTTTTTTTTTTTTAACTGCTTTCATTCTAGCTGAAATAAAAAAATAAGACTTACTTCAGAAAAAAAAGATATAAGAAATACTGTGAAAAATTTGGGGCGAATAATTTTGACTTGAACTGTATATTTTTAAAGTGCTTAGTTGCAAACACTGACTCGTTTTCCTGCAGCATGATTCCTATTTTAACTAATTAAAAGTAGACATTTAGTCCTGTTTATCATATAACAGAATTACATCCCTAGCTAAACTGTTTTGTTTTGTTTTGTAGACCACTGTTAAGCTCCATCATAATGGGGAAAATAGGCATGTGGATGCTAAGCTGACAGAAGATCTGGATAAAGATGGAGTTGACTGTATTCAGGATACCAAAAAGAGACAAAGAATTAAGTCACTGACTGACAGTCGATCTACAGACATCGTAAGTTGCAAGAAAAGCTGCAGAAACAGATTTGATAAAGAAAAGAATTAGTGTAAAATAGTGTCTATGCATGAACCCTGTATTTTTATTGCATTATTATTGTTTTTTTTTTGAAAATAGGCTGGTCTTACCATTTTAGATCAAATTCAGCTGATCTTAAGAGTAATAATTAAAGAACTTTCCTGTCATATTATGGCTGCATCTGGTGCAATGATACTCAGGTAGCAAAGAAATCTTTTCCAGATTTGGCATAAATCTGGCACAGCAGGCATTTGTCTGGCACTGGCATACAGCATGTGGGCCAAACATGGCAACTGGTTTGGCAGAGGTGGCACCGTCTTTAAGGCGGCACACAATACTTGGGCCAGATGTAAAATGTAATATTTGGCCCAGATGTTAATAATTGATATGTGGGCCATGTAAGTTTAGCCTTTTTTTGACCCACATTTAAAATACATTTTTATTATTTTCAGATAAAGAAAATAAATTCTACCAATCAGGTCGCTTCGAGAAAAAGCATGGTCATAGCATGCTTAAATGATTAATGAGTTTATCAATTTAATTGCAGTCGTGACACAACAACCTATCTGGCCCAGTTCAGGCTCAGTTATGGGTTATTAACTTGTTTGAGTCTTGGCCCAGATAAGGTCCATGTTTGGCCCAGTTCTGGAAGCCAGACTTGGTCCAGTCATGTACTGTATTTCACTGCGGCATGTGGGCCAAGCAAAAGCTGATTGTGTGGGCCAAAGCTTGGCCAGAGATATTTTGCTATGTGGGTATTACACAACACCTGAAAACAGTCCTCAGCTTGGTAACTATAGATAACAGCGCTGTGTAATATCATTGTGCCTGCTGCAGCCATGGTACAGCAACAAAGACTCTTGATAATTTCGCCAGACTGAGATTATAGTTCAAAATTGGCCTAGAAAATAGCAGCTTTTACATCTGCCTCATTTAGTTCAGTTAAAACATATCAGAGTCTGTTTGTCTTTTTTGTTTTGGTTCATTTGGGCAGACGTGAAAGTGGTAATAGTTCTCAGATGCGCATAAAAAGTGAACCAAACAAGCATACTGAGACCTGCTTGAAGAGGTGGTCTTGGTACGCTTTCAAAAAAAACAAATGCTCTTTTGGACTAAACCAGCTGCCGTAGTCAACTGAGACGTGCATTCTGGGATGAAAAAAGGTAGCAATTACGGCAGGTCTTATGCCGAGTTCAGACTGCATGATTTTCAGAGTAGTTGTGTCACAGATGTGTTCACACTGCATGACTATCTGGACTAGAGTTTTATCGCTGCTTTGTTTACACTGCAAGATGGATCGGCGACAGGGAGTTTCACACTGCATGACTTTAAAATAGGAAGAATCACAGACAACTTTGTCCAAACTACGTCTCACACCCAAAAATACATAGTATATCTTTTGTTATTAACTACAGTATGAGAAAGAAGCCTTTAATGGGGTAGAAAATTTACATGTTTGCTCACCTGGCTTTGAAGGGAATTAGCAATTTCTCCTCAACTTTTTCATTTTTTGACCGGGTTGGGTTGTTATATTGCTCACATGACACGTCAAACAGACACGGGAGCTCCTGCCAAATTTAGACAAATTTTCCCCCTATTTCTTGTGTCCGAATAGACTGAAAATTAGCGCTTTTAACTTCTCCCTCAACCTCCCGCTGGCCTGCAGGTACCCACACTAGTGAATGCTGCTCTCTCATTGGCTGTAGGCGAACGGCGATGTTTTTTTCAGTCAAAGCTCATTTCACACGGCATGATTTGAATCGCCGACAGCTCCAGATATTCAGCACGGCAAATATCTCCCGGGCATTTGTCGGCAATTTCTCAAAACCTGTCGACGAGTCAAAATCGAGGCTAAAATCATGCAATCAACTCGACATTAGACAAACATGGGGTTGTGACGTGGTCCATACTGCCTGCTGACTTTTCCTCCGCTCTTTGTTTACCTGTGTGTTGCGCATGTGAGTTTCCTGCATGTTAATTCTGACCAATCCAAATCAGTTCCGGAAATTTGTTTAGCCAATAACTGATGGGGATGTTGTCGTGTGTTTTTTGGATCATTTCAATTAGCTCGATTCAGAGTTGTCGGTCTGATGTGAAACTGACCCAAATTGGCGTGAAAGCACCCAGAGTGTAAATACAGAAGTGTCAAGCTTTAAATAGGAAAAGTATCAAAGGGTTTTTTTTTTTTAATGAGATGCTAACGGTCTAATCCGACTCAATGATCTATGCTAAGCTAAGCTAAGCTAAAAGTGCTCCTGTCAGACCCAGAGATTGGCTGAATGGAACTTGTGAATGAGCCTATTTCCAAAAACAAGTGTTCACTGTAATAGACGTTTCTCTCTTTGATATCCAGGATGTCAGACAAGGTGAGGATGGCTATTTTATGCCATGTGTCTTGGAGCAATGGCATCAGGCCCAAACTGAAAAGCCAGCAAAGATAAAAGTGGCGCCCCATGAAGACAGCATTGTGTACAGATTAGTGGACGCTTCGGTGGAGATTCTGTACAGCCAAGCAAATGAAGACACTCTTGACCTTTACGAAACGCCAAGCTATCTATTAGACGATGACAGCCGCAAACGTTATCGACAGGTTAGTGTAGCAGTGTGTGTCTAACTAATGTCTAAAAGTGATGAAAGAAAACTTGAATCTAAACCTTATTCACTGTACACTGCAGGTGATCTTCCAATTAACGTCAGATGTTCTTCATGAGATTTTGGATGACCTATTATGGACAAAGAAATCCACACAGGATATACATGATCGATCTGTTAGTTCAGCTCTGCAATCAAGTACAGTTTCAGTCACATTTTTAAAGGTAAAATATTTGAAATCAGCTTTTTTTATATAGATTTTGATGAAGGTACTTTTGAGAACAAAATATTTCCCACTTAGAAATCTACAGTATACATACACTCACCGGCCACTTTATTAGGTACATCTGTCCAACTGCTCTTTAACGCAAATTTCTAATCAGCCAATCACATGGCAGCAACTCAATGCATTTAGGCATGCAGACATGGTCAAGACGATCTGCTGCAGTTCAAACTGAGCATCAGAATAGGGAAGAAAGGTGATTAAAGTGACTTTGAACGTGGCATGGTTGTTGATGGCAGATTAGCTGGTTTGAGTATTTCAGAAACTGCTGATCTACTGGGATTTTCACGCACAACCATCTCTGTGTTTACAGTGAATGGTTTTCAAAAGAGAAAATATCCAGTGAGCGGCAGTTCTTTGGGCGCAAATGCCTTGTTGATGAGCTCAGAGGAGAATGGGCAGACTGGTTCAAGCTGATAGAAAGGCAACAGTACCTCAAATAACCACTCGTTACAACTGAGGTATGCAGAAGAGAATCTCTGAACACTCAAAATGGCGAACCTTGAGGCAGATGGGCTACAGCAGCAGAAGACCACAATGGATGCCACTCCTGTCAGCTAAGAACAGGAAACTGAGGCTACAATTCGCACTGGCTCACCAAAATTGGACAATAAAAGATTGGAAAAACGTTGCCTGCTCTGATGAGTCTCGAGTTCTGCTGCAACATTCAGATTGTAGGGTCGTAATTTGGCATCAACAACATGGAAGCATGGATCCATCCTGCCTTTTATCAGCCGTTCAGGCTGCTGCTGGTGGTGTAATGGTGTGGGGGATATTTTATTGGCACACTTTGGGCCCATTAGTACCAACTGAGCATCCTGTCAATGCCACAGCCTACCTGAGTATTGTTGCTGCCCATGTTCATGCCTTTATGGCCACAGTGTACCCATCTTCTGATAGCTACTACCAGCAGGATAATGCGCCATGTCATAAAGCGTGAATCATCTCAGGCTGGTTTCTTGAACATGACAATGAGTTCACTGTACTCAAATGGCCTCCACAGTCATCAGATCTCAATCCAATAGAGCACCTTTAGGATGTGGTGGAACGAGAGATTCACATCATGGATGTGCAGCCAACAAATATGTAGCAACTGTGTGATGCTATCATGTCAATATGGACTAAAATCTCTGAGGAATATTTCCAGTACATTGTTGAATCTCTGCCATATAGGATTAAGGCAGTTCTGAAGTCAAAAGGGGGTCCTAACTGGTCCTAGAATGATGTACTTAATAAAGTGACCAGTGAGTGTATGTTTAAATATATTAGCTATACATTAATATAAGTGTTCATATATGAATCTACTGTATATGAACACACAATATAATATATTTGAACAAATATGTACATATTTATAATTCCAATGGTTAAAGCCACCTTATAAGTCACCGTTTCTGCAATATTTTGAAATAATGACATATATTTTATATATAAAATCCAAATAACAATATGTCATATATGTCATTTACATATATTTCTATGTACCAGATTTCAGAATGCGTTGAGCACTTGCATTGTGTTAGTATTTTTTTTTTTTATTTCAGGCTGTAGTGAAAAAAGAGATCCAGAAACTTCTGAATTTAGAGCGAAATGAGCACCAAATGACAGAGATGCTCCAGAAACTGTGCAAATACTGGTACGCCAAGAGAGACAGAGTGGACTTTATACTGGTGTGTGTAAAGGCACTCCTATAATAACATACTTGCTCATGAAATTAGTGGTTTTCAGTGCAAAAAAACTGAAGCGTAGATCTGAAAACATCTAATTTTGCCTTTGTTCTAGATTCAGGAACTTCATAATGAGGAGAGACGTTGGCTAGACTACAGAGCAGACCAGTACACTGTGAAAATGCATCTGACTGAAGAGATTTTCAGCCTTCTTTTGGATGACACAATATTAGCACTAAATCAGATGCACTTTTAACACAAAAGACAAGTCTTTGGTGACACTTTCATACTTTGAATCTCTTGTTTTTGGGATGGTCCCAGTCATAATTCGTGCGTTTCATGATTCTGTTCATATTTTGCTTGAACAGAAATTTACTTTTAGAACCATTCATTTTTCCTGTTTGGTGATTTTTCTTTATGACGATTGAGTACATTTTGCTTAAAGACCACTTTAATTGAACATCAGAAGTGTAGTTAAATGAAAACACAAATATTCTCATTAAATTTGGAAAGTATTTGGCTGCAATGCCTGTAGTATCTGCTGTTTTATATAGTTTCAAGAAAAACAACATACTGTAGGCTTATTTTGAAAACCGTAGCCCTATATACATTTCTGGAGATTGCAAATTATGTAGCCAGAGCTACATATGGCTGCACTTTGTCTTTAAAACAAATGCTACAGTGTGGTATGATGGCGTTCCTTTTCGTGCTAAACAGCTGACTGCTTACCTCTGTATGGACGGCTTTCCCGCTGTTACCAGTTTGTCCAGTGGCTCGCCGTTTACGTCAGCAGACTTGAGACGCAGAAAGGAATTGACCATGACGACAGGGGTCGCGTCTGTTGTAGAACAGTTTCAGAAAGCAGATAAGACAAAAGCCAAAAATATCAAATAAACATGTAAATAACAGGGGGAGAATGTGGTAAAATCTGAAAACGTGGTAAAAATCAGGCGAGGGCTTTTCTTTTTCTGGATTGCTTTTGAAAACAGTGTTGGTTAGATTTAGGGAAGTGGGTGGTCAGGTCAATGGGTGCTTTTAAAAACACTATCGGTTGAGTTTAGGGAAGTGAGTGGTTAGGTCAATGGGTGCTTCTGAAAACACTATCGGTTGAGTTTAGGGAAGTGAGTGGTTAGGTCAATGGGTCCTTCTGAAAACACTATAAGTTGGGTTTAGGGAAGTGGGTGGACAGGTCAATGGGTGCTTTTGAAAACACTATGGTTTGGGTTTATGGAAGTGGGTTGACAGGTCAATGGGTGCTTTTGAAAACACTATGGGTTGGGTTTATGGAAGTGGGTTGACAGGTCAGTGGGTGCTTTTGAAAACACTATGGGTTTGGTTTAGGGAAGTGGGTTGACAGGTCAATGGGTGCTTTTGAAAACACTTTGCGTTGAGTTTAGGAAAGTGGGTGGTGAGGTCAATGCGTGCTTTTGAAAACACTATTGGTTGGGTGTAGGGAAGTGGGTGGGCAGGTCAATGGCTGCTTTTGAAAACACTATGGGTTGGGTTTAGGGAGGTGGGTGGTCAGGTCAATGCATGCTTTTGAAAACACTTTGGGCTGAGTTTAGGCAAGTGGGTGGTGAGGTCAATGCGTGCTTTTGAAAACACTATGAGTTGGGTTTAGGGAAGTGGGTGGTCAGGTCCATGGGTGATTTTGAAAACACAGTGGGTTGAGTTAAGGGAGGTGGATGGTCAGGTCAATGGCTGCTTTTGAAAACACTATGGGTTGGGTTTAGGGAACTGGGTGGTGAGGTCAATGCGTGCTATTGAAAACACTATTGGTTGGGTTTAGGGAAGTGGGTGGGCAGGTCAATAGGTACTTTTAAAAACACTATTGGCTGGGTTTAGGCAAGTGGCTTGTCAGGTCAATGGGTGCTTTTGAAAACACTATCGGTTGGGTTTAGGGAAGTGTAAGAAAATAGATGAGGACATCTTGAGGAAAAAATAAGTTTTATTTCAGAGTAGTAGTAACAAAGTACACAGCAGTACCTTGGGTTCACTGAAGTCAGATTGAACACAGAGGATTCTCCATTCTGAAATTCTTATACCGTTTCTTCCCATTTGATCATGTTCATAAGGATTCTCTTTGAAAGTTGATTAAGAACAATCCCAGACCGTTTGGTAAATTTACTCAACATGGTTTCTCCTTGAATGTAAATTAGGCATAACAATGAGATGACACTCTTTCGTTCCCAGATCTTTGATGGACTTACAAATGAGAACTCTAAAATACATGAGGTTAAAAAAAATCCCTTTTGATCAACAGATGGTTTTTGATCACTCACTACCTTTGCCATGCAAATGGATTATTACTCCAAATGCATTATTTAAATTTTTAACTTGAGGAACTCTTCTCTCTATGATAAATAAGCTCTTTGTTCAGAAAGGATCATAGGATGCAGTTGTAAAAAGATGCAGAAGTTGGGTTAAGGCAGACTTAGTTTCATACAGGAAGGAGGAGGCTGGGTCAGTCGATTGGCCAGTCAGTCAGTCGGCAGCGGCCTCTGGTGGATTTACATGAGAAGAGCACTCGTCAGAGAATTTGAGATCTCAAAAAGTGTACACAGCGCCTCTGGTGGATTCGCGAGAGCAAAAACTGAAGAAAAAAAAAACATACCTCCTGGGACGTATTTGGTGCCCTCCAGAAATGTATATAGCAGAATATATACAGAATGAGCCTGGGTTGCAGAAAAAGCATGTGAACCCTTTGGGATTACTTGGATTTATGCATAAATTAGAGAAACAAATTTGTTGTGCAAATCTGACCTGCAACTACAGGAAATGTTTGGTTGAGGTTATTACTGCCAAACGAGGGTCAACCAGTTAGGTTTTTCCACCCTGCACTGTCAATGTTTACATGTTGTGTTTGATAAAAGCATGTAAACATATCATATCTGTGTAATATTAGTTTAAGCAGACTGTGTTTTTCCATTGTTGTGACTTAGATGAAGGTCAGAACACATTTTCTGTGAAATTTATACAGAAGTACAAGTAACCCTGTCAAAGGGTTCACATACTTTTTCTTTCAACTGAATTCAAAAAAGTAATAGCTATTTGTTTATTCTTGTGTATTATAAATACTTTATAAGAGCAATGATGAGAATCTATTGCTGAGTACCATTTGGAAAATGAGTAAACATATTAAAAAACCCAAATAAAGTTTTATGATATACGACACATTAGTTTATATATATAAAAAATAGTGCTGGGCAAAAATGAAGAGTGATTAATCACATCCAAAATAAAAGTTTGTTTTTACATAGTATATGAGTGTGCACTGTGAATATTTATTATGTATATATAAATACACACATGCATGCATATATTTGAGAAAGTACTTTTAGATATAAAATATATATGTAAATCACACAAGTCATAAGTACATTTAAATATCTATGCAAAAACATGTTTTAATTTTGATTTGATGAATGTGTTTATATTACAAAAACCTAACAAATATAATATAATATAAAACAATAATAAAATACAAAAAACACACCCATATCTTGTCAAATAACTTTTATTTTAAATGTGATTATTCGCTAATAATCTTTGTCCATCACTAAAATAAAATATCAATCATTTCAAAACAAAATGTACTTAATAGTCAATTAATATGCCATAATACTAATATGTTTTGTATGTAAAATAAGTTGGTTTTATTATAATTATTATTGGGTGAGATTTTACATGAATTTGTGTGATAATTATTTGTTGTCTTTGATTATTCTTATTAAAATCCTGTAATGATTTTTAAAAATAATTTAACATGTTTGTAAACATTAAACTACAGTCAAGATAAAATATACTGTACTTCATTCTTGGCAGCACACTTGGCAGTGTTTTATCACAGCTACAACCACAATATTATGCTGGTCAATCGGTTGACTATTGGTTGGGTTTGAGGAGGAGTGGGTCAGTCAGTCGACAGCATCCTCGTGGATTTATGCGAGAACAGCAGACGTGAACGGCACTCACAAAAGGTCTCAAATTTGAGATTTCAAAAAGTGTACACAGTGGCCTCTGGTGGATACGTGGTAACAAAAACTGCAATAAAACATACCTCCTGGGATGTATTTGGCGCTCTTTAGAAATGCATATAGCGGTATGCTTTCAGAATAAACCTGGGGTCAAAACAGCGGTAAACAATTTAAAAAAAAAGAAATGGTTAAACTTTACTTGAAGCATCTTCTAATGGTTACAAACTTGAACAATATAAAATTGTTTTAATTGTCATAAACATTGGTGGACCAATTAAATGTAAAAAATAAACCAAAAGATATTTTTAATTTATTAATTACTAAATGAATAAATTAAAGGATTTAAATAGAATTAATGTAGCCTAATAAAGTTTAAACAAAAAGTTAATATTGTAAAATTAATCAATTTTAATATTATCTTTTAAAAACCCAACATCTGTATTTTAAATTACCAGTAAGTGTAAATCTGTCAAATATGATAAAATATGAACTAAAAACATCTCACGTTCGCAATCATGATTATGATAGCACGAAATTAAAAATAAAATAGTTGAAAAAGACATAGTTGAACTTTACTTGAAGTATCTTCTGAGAGTTACAAACATGAGCAATAAAAAGGTTTTGCTAAATGTCATCAATTAAACCAAAAAATATTTGTTTTTGTTTATTAATAAAGAATTTAAACGGAATTAAGGTAAAAAAAAAAAACTGTAAACAATAATGTTTTAATATATTATTATCTTTTAAAACCCAATATATGCATTTTAAAATACCAGTAAGTGTAAAAAAATTATATAAACAATTAGTCATGACAGCATATGCTTTTAGTTCATTGTAACTTATTAAAGTAAGTATTAATGTTCTAACTTAATTTTTATTAAAGTTGTTATAGTTATACTTATTATTATTATACTTATTAAATTTAAAGTTATGCAAGCAATTTTAAGTCATTTTAACATAATATAAGTTCAACGAACTCATAAGGTTAATGTGTTTCAGCTTAAAAATGTAAAGCAACCAGGATTTTTTTTTTTACAGTGTGTGAATTTGTGTATAATACGATGAAACCCAAAACCTTCTTACACTCTCAGAAAAAAAGGTACATGATGGTACAAATAATGTTCCTTGAGGAACAGTTTTGTACCTTTGTAAAAATTGTACCTTATATGGTACTGAAAAGACCTCTTATGATACTGTTCTGTGCCTTTTATGGTACAACCGAAATTAAGGTACACAATTGTTCTCATATAAAAGGTACAAAAGTGTTGAACAACTCCTTCTTTATTACAGTATCTGTGAAAATAAATATGAGTGGAAAGACAAAGTGATTTTTATGAATAATTTGCATATTAAAACAAGAATCATCATTTTAAAAGTATACGTTTAAAGAAACTTATAAACATACATTTTTAGTCCTATAATACAATAATACAAAACAACTGGTAAAACATAAAACTATAGGTATTGTAAACTAAACATTTAAGGCATTTTAATAAATGTTTGGTAAGCATTTTTGACACTTTTAAGGTACAAAGTGTCTTGTCACTGTGGTGGTACCTTTCACAAAGTATACAATATTGTATCCGCAAGTTTTTAAAAACAAAGGTACATTTTGGTTTCCCATGGTACAAATCATGACCTTAAAAGGTACAAATTTGTTTATTTTCTTAAGGTGCAATTCTGTCCCATAAAAAGGTACTGCCCCAGTGACAAGGGTTTGTACCTTCTTTGGTACAACATTGTACCATTTTTTTCTGAGAGTGTACATTCACATGCTAAATTGACTGAATATACTTCATTCGTGACTCTAAAATTGCAGAAACGTTCAGCAGTTTGTTTGAATGTTTATTCATTTGTATTTATTTATGTTTATTCATTATTCATTGCTTTTTGTCATTTTACATTTCAGACCATTCTTAACATTAAACTTTTAAAAGGGGTATGTACACACAGACTTTTAATTTTCAGTCAGTGTCTCAAATGCTTCAGGTGAACTGTCACGCCATTACAAAATCGCCACGTTTAAGATCTGTTTTCTCTAAAAATCAGTGATCTTCACTCCCTGTTTGAGATACGATATTGAGAGGGTCTCAGACCAGACAAGAAGCACTTCATTAAATTATATTTCTCCTTTTTTTAAATATTGAAATGTATTAGTTTCTGGCCTAGCCTGCTGCTATACTGACACTGCTTGCGTTGTTTTACGCTTTTACACAACTAAATGAATGCTTAAGTCTATATAACTGATTGTATTTTAATGACATAACAACATCGATTGAAAATACTCAAATAAATCTTTCACCGGAAGTTTGTAGTTGGCTGAAAAAACCCATTGGCATGCGTCGACCATACGCAGACAGGATGCGCAAGATTGCCGTCTGCGTCCGCCTTGCGCAGTGACGACACTCCCGAAGGCTCACGTCTCCACTAAATGTAGTCATCCAGAGGAGCGAGCTGAATCAGTCTGAATGTAGAGAAAACTCATTTACGTGCGCGTCCTCGAACTGTACGGCGTTCCCAATGGCAGCCGCGGTTTGCCTGAAGATCAGTATTATTGTTGGACTGCTATTCGGAAGGGCTCACCCCGCTCGTTTATACACCGAAGAGGATCCGGTGGTCATATTGAGTAGCGACAGCCTGAAGCAGACAGTGTTGAACTCCTCTAGCGCCTGGCTCGTCCAGTTTTACTCGTCGTGGTGCGGACACTGTATCCAGTACTCGCCGACATGGAAAGCACTGGCTGGAGATGTGAAAGGTCGGTACATTTACACGCTCATCTTCCTGGTTTTCCGCTCTCAGGGGAACAAACAGTGTCGTACATTGTTTCCTCCTTCACTTCAGTGTTTCAACAGTAGGCAAATGTGTTATTTTGGGATGTGTACGGTTGTTATTAAGTACAGTGTTTATAATAACGTTACTCTAGTACATTTTATATCGACAATTGATGTACCATAAATACCATGTTCGTGTTTTAAAGAATATTCAGCGAATTATTTATATGAATGTGAACAGAAATGTTTTAGTTTTATAAAATTATTATACTCAGATTGACACTTACTGGTATTTAAAATACATATATTATATTTTAAAATACATTCATTCATTTTCTTGTCAGCTTAGTGCCTTTAAAAATCAGTGTTCGCCACAGCGGAATGAACCGCCAACCTATCCATCATGTGTTTTACACAACAAATGCCCTTCCAGCTGCAACCCATCACTGGGAAACATCCATACACATTTATTCGCACACATACATTAGGGCCAATTTAACTTACCCAATTCACCCATAGTGCATGTCTTTGGTGTAAACCCACGCCAACACGAGGAGAACATGCAAACTCCAGGCAGAAATGCTAACTGGCCCAGCTGAGGCTCGAACCAGCGACCTTTTTGCTGTGAGGCGATTGCGCAACCTACTTTGCCACCGTGAGGCACTTTTAAAACACGACAATATATTATTTATTGGTTATTGTTTATTAACTTAACTCTTAATAACGAAAACAAACAATTAAATATATCTTTTTTTTATTGAGGTGAAGTTGGTTTTATATTCACACATTCAGACTTTCTTCTTAATAATATACTGTAGTTTCAGACGTATTTTAAAATTCTCAATAGGGAAAACATTTTTCTAACCAATGACTATGAAAGTACAACGTTGTTCAGTCAATTAAAAAGTCACACTTTCAGATTTCAGACCGAATATTTAAAATACCATGGTAAACAATATAGGGAGAGTGCCACAAGTTGTCACTGAACGAATACTAGAATGTAAAGCCAACTTTTCCTGAGTATTTTTAAATGATACCAAGGTTTATGACATTCAGCATTTCTAAAAAAAAATAATAATAATAAGTTGTAATATTATTAACTTTAATATTGTTGTTATTATTATTCATAATATTAAACCAAGAATACCATGCCTAAAGATGGTATTACTGTAGTACCTTGATAATGTGTAAATGTTACATTGTTATAACCCATGATAATACGAAAACCATGGTACTATCATGTTAATGTCTAAATGTAGTTCATGTCTAAAATAATCTTATTACCAGACCACAGTCACAGTAATATCATGGTAACTTTACATTGCCATATCCCATGTTTACAGTGATGTTATTTAATATTTAAAATAATTCCATGCTACGTTGTTGTCATTTACATCTGCTCTAATACCATCGTAAAGTCCATAGATGTTTAGTTTATGTTTAAAGAACGGTATTACCGTGTTACATTGTAATATCTAATATCCACATCTTCACAAATACCATGGTAAAGTCCATAGATGTAGTTGATATCTACAATAGTGGTAATGTTATCATAATACATTGAGGGTTATGCTGTGGTACATTGTTATATTACATATCTCCATAAATACAATTGTACTATAACACAGTAAAGTCTGTAAATGCAGTTCATATCTAAAGTAATGAAGTTGTCACTCTACTTGCTTTCTAAATTGTTTGTTTTACCATGTTTTTATTGCCTGTACAGTGGTGTAAATGGTGTATTTCCTCGCACCTTATCTTATGGGTTTTACTTAATGGGGCTTACAGTGTTTTTGCCTTTAAGAGCACCTGAGGCGAGCGTGGAAAGTCGATAATCCCTGGTTTGTTGATACACCTGCATGTGAATCCACGGCTTTTGCTGACCGTTTTCTTTATTTATCACTACGGTCAAGGCCTGTATGTTGACCCGCAAAAAAAAACATAGAGACTGAGATGGTGTACAAAACATTTACAGTTTAACCCAAACACAGCAAACTTAGAGTTGTTATTTATTAAAACAGGAAGGTAACTTGATGAGCAACTTCTAATTAATGACTGAATATAAAAGAATGTCAGACATTTATAGGCTTCTGTGTTATTGCAATATTATTACTGTGCTTTAATCATTTAAAATTATTAGAACTTTTCTTTTTTTTTTTTTAATAAGTTGTCATTCAGGTATATCATTTTATAAAACAATATAATCTGAGAATTAGTAATATGTACTTGAATGAGTGGAATTGAATTAAATACTCTTGGATTTTCATTAAGCATGCATATTTACACTACCGGTCAAAAGCTTGGGGTCAGTAGGATTTTAAATGTTTGAAAATAAGCTTCTCCTGCTCACCAAGGCTGCATTTATTCTTTTAAAATACAGTATAAATAGTAAAACCGTAAAATGTTATTGCACTGTAAAATAACTGTTTAAAAATAGTTTGTAATTTAGTTTATTCATTTATTCCAGTGATTTTAAAGATAAATTTTCAGCTTGAATTTTATCACATGATCCTTCAGAAATCACTCTAATATTAATTATTGTTGTTGTTGTTGTTGTTAATATTATTACTATTATTTTTATTTTTATTATGGTAATAGTAATAAAAGCAGTAATAACTGTAGTAATTTCATTTGAAACTACATACAATATGTAATAAATAAATATTTTATAACTAAGTAGTCAACAATTTACCTTTTTTTTAATTTTATTTTTTTACATTTACTAAATGCTGCTTTAATGACCAGAATAATTTCTGAAATAAATAAAAACATAAAAAAAAACTGACCTCAAACTTTTGACCGGTAATGTGTTTATCAACAAATTATTTGAGATATGTGGGAAATGCTAAGTGAATTCTAAAAAGTCTAAAATGACCCAGACATGAAACCTATATATATATATATATATATATATATATATATATATATATATATATATATATATTGAAATTGTTATATATAATATAATGTAATATAATATAATATAATATAAGCATTGAAATCATTTGCAACGTATATTCCACCTATGTATTTTTTTTAATGATCTGTTTATTTTTATGATGACTTTAAAGAAATAAATGACCCAGAATTCAAATATATTATTATTATTATTATTATAAATTTTAATATATTCAGCCCATAGCTTTTTGTTTTAGGAACAATGACTGCATGTAAAAAATACTGTAAAATTTACTTAAATTAATAATTCCAATGTAATATAAAAATACAGCACAATTTTAATTATTGATTTAAAGTGTGCTTAAAAATTTACAGTCTTACTGGCAACCGAAATTGCTGGTAAGTTACTGTAATTATTTTACAGTGTCAAGCTCTCAAATGGGATAACTGGAAAAGTCAATACTAGTGCAATAAAATCATATGATAGATTTATGTAATTGAAGACCAACCATTAAGTCAAAAGTCACAATTAAGACATTATTCAAAAAGATAATGAAAGAGGGAGTGATGTTCAAACAATGAATCATTGTTTTTAAGTGTTCCATGAATCAGTTGATTCTACTGGCCTGAATGATTCAGGATGATTTAGTTCTGTTGATGTAGCGCTCACCCAATGATTTGTCACTACAGTGAATAGTGAATCTTAGAGGATAATGAACTTTATTAGACTTTTAATAGACTTACAGAAATATTCTATGCCGTCAGAAGAAATTAATTTAAATATGGTGCTATATATTTGAAAGCTAAATGCTCTAGTGATTGTTGACAAAGTGCATGATAAATATGTTTATTAAGCACTTCTTTTTTTATGAGTGATGGAAGATACATGTTTATATACTTCCAGTAAAAGGATAAAAAAGCATGATAATGTCCATTTTTGTTTAAACTAAAGTTGTTCAGTGTAACAGGTTATTTTAATTACAAATTTTCTCGGTTAATATGCGATCCTGAAACTTTGTGTATGATAATTACGCAGCAAAGGAATATATAGAACTGTTATACTATAAAATAGGAATAATACTGTTTTAAATATAGCTCCCGCTGAAGTTTAGATTGTGAAACCAGAAAGTTTATCAACATATGCTCTTTCTGAAAACGTAGCCCTATATACATTTTTGGAGATCGCGAATTATGTAGACAGAAGTACGTATGGCTGCATTTCATCTTTAAAGCAAACGCTATAGGTTGGTAAGACGCCGTTCCTTTTCACGCAGCTGACCGCTTGCCTCCACATGGACGGCTTTCCGGCTGTTACCAGTTTGTCCAGTAGCTCGCCATGTATGTAAGCAAGCTTGAGATGCAGAGAGTTGACCACGATGACGGGTTTGAGTCTGGCGAAGAATGGTTCCAGAAAACGGGAAGGCAAAAAGAAAAGCCAAAAAATAAAATAAGTAAATAACAGAGTGAGAATGCGGTAAAAATCAGAGGTCTTTTCTTTTTCTGGATTGCTTTCCAAAACTGTCGGTCGGGTTTAGGGAAGTGTGTGGGCGGGTCAATCTGTGCTTTTGAAAACACTATTAGTTGGGTTTAGGGAAGGAGGGATAAGTCGACAGCGACCTCTGGTGGATTTATTTGAGAACAGCAGACGTGAATGGCACGTGCAGGAGAAATTTGAGATCTCAAAAAGCATATACAGCGGCCTCTGGTGGAAAAAAAACCAACCTCCTGGGACTTGTTTGGCACTCTCTCCAGAAATGCATATAGTGGTACATTTTCAGAATGAGCCTGGATTGAATATTATGCTAATAATTATTAAATAAAATACAGAATTGTAAAAATAAAATAAATAAATAATTTTTAAAAAATTAATTCTACATATTAACCAACATACGAGAAACAAGAACATTGTTAAATTATAGAAACATTTATGCAAAAACATTCGGGTGGACACTCAAATTTACAATGTAATTTTGCTTGTTATTCGTTAGATGACCAATTAATCTGTGCAAATGAATCCTCTGGAGAAAAAAAATGTTTTTTTTGTAATCTTCAATTAAAGTCTGAACATTTGCTTCTGCTTTTGGAGAGGCAGTCCTTGTCTGTTGATGTCAGTTTGACGGCTTCCACCACAATATTTACAACCACACCCCTTTAACCGTTAGTTTGCTATGAGGGTATGATGTGTAAAAAGAAAACATACTGAAAAAAAATAAAAACAATAAAATGGTCTCAGCAAATTCCGGTTTACGTGCATTTTAAAAGGATAGTTTGCTCAAAATTGTTCTGTTATTCACATACTCACTCTTTACTTCTTTCTTCCACTAAACACAAAATCATAAATTTTGAAAAACTCCTGGAAACCTTTGACCGCCATAATAATTTCCACTATGAAAATCGATTGCCCTCAGCAACCAGCATTGTTCAAAATATCTTCTTTTGAGCTCAATACAAGAAAGAAACTCATTAAGGTTTAAAACCACATGAGAGAAAAAAAGACACAAGATAATTTCCATTTTGGGTGAACTATCCCTTTAAGCATCCCTTAAAATGTCAGCCTGATACACAAATAGCATGTTTTTTTTGTTCTGCTGTTTTCCATGATCCGAAAACAGGAGCTCAGCATATTCCAAGTATACTGTATGTGCTGATGATGTTGCTTTCAGGTTAAGCCCTCACAGACCCAAAGATTTCCTCTTGTTCCTTAGTTTGGGAGCACTCTGTAAGCAGCTCTGGATGGATTGGAAAAGCCCACCTCTGGTCAGGCTGTGGTTTCCAAAGCCACTTTGAATAAATAATGGGATTAACAGTGCCTCTCACTTCAGACCTTCTCAGAGTTACACGACCAGCCTAATTGCGCATAAAAATGCTTAGGCAGCAGTGCTACGTGTCTGTTATGATTATCAGTGCTATTGTGGAGGAAGCTATACTTGTGTTGGGTGCAGTGAAGGATGACGGCAATGAAAAGGTCACTGTTGATTGGCACATTTAATCTATACGATGGCAAGTGCGTTTAACACCTTGTCGCAAACATGCTAAAAGTGGAGTCGAGAAATTAGGTACGGTCAGTTTTTTTGACCATCAATGTGACCGCTTCTGCAATCATTCCCACTGTTGTATGCTGATTTATGACCCATTTCAAAAACCTACCATGGTAGTAATCTGTGGCAGTACTTCATATGTATTTTAAACTAATTAATTCACACGTTTAAAATGACCTAGACATGAAACCTATATATATTTTGAAATGGTTATATATTAATATAATATGATATGATATGATATGATATGATATGATATGATATGATATAACATAATATAAAATTAAATAAAATTAAATAATATAATATAATATAATAATAAAATAAGCATTTAAATCATTGGCAATGTTTTTTTTTTTCCACCCATGTATTTTTAATGATGACTTTAAAGAAATAAATGACCCAGAATTTAAATATGCCATTATTATAATTTTTAATATATCCTGGCCAAAGCTTTTCATTTTAGGAACAATGACTGCATGTAAAAATATACTGTAAAATTTACTTAAATTAATCATTGCAATGTAATATGAAAAATACAGCACAATAGTAATTATTGATTTATAGTGTGCTTGAAAATTTACTGGCAACCGAAATTGCTGGTAATTTACTGTAATTATTTTACAGTGTCAAGCTTTCAAATGGTATAACAGTAAAAGTCAATACTACTAGTCAATTATACTATTATAATATTATAGACCCCCCACCTCATTTAAAAAAAAGATATTTGATAAAATAAGCTGAAACAATGCAATTCTTGAGGTTTTTGGGGGGCAAAACCTAATTGTTTATGTTCAATCCACTTAAATTTGTAAGAAATAAGTAACAGATAAGTTCCTTCATGTTGCTATAACACAAATCGATTTTCTTACAGTGCAGTTTTAATTCATTTTTATACAAATTCATAAGAGAAGCTTAAATATGAACTATGAAAAGATATTTTATAGATTAATATTCTCTCGTAACTTTATCAGCCATGATTTCAACATAATTAACTAAAAAAAATGATTTCTGCAAAATTGTTGCAAACAATTTAGATGTGTTGAAGTTAAACAAAATTAAACAGCACATGTTTTACGCAGCGGATGCCCTTCTAGCTGTAACCCTTCCCTGGGAAACATTCAAACACACTCATACATTACAGACAATTTAGCCTACCCAAATCACCTATACCACATGTCTTTGGACTTGTGGGGGAAACCGGAGCACCCAGAGGAAAACCACGCGAGCGCAGGGAGAACATGCAAATTTCACACAGAAATGCCAACTGACCCAGCCGAGGCTCGAACCAGCGACCTTCTTGCTGTCAGGCGACAGCACTACCTACTGTGCCACTGCGTCGCCCTTTTTTTAAGTTATGAAAAGTTTAATATTAATATTTTACATTATATAATATATAATAAAATAATATATAATAGCTTAATATTTTTAGTCAGTTTGGTTGATATAAGTTCAGATGACGAGAAATGTTCTCAAAAATGTAAAACGGGAAGAATTTCTTTACAGTCTCTGCGTGTTGTGGAATGCCATGCCTTTCTTTTCCTCCCCAGTGCACTGAGAATAAGGAAGGGATGATTGTGGCCTTTGGTTGACTAACGCTGCGAGAACAAGTGCTCTGTTGAATGCTTTCAGTCTGCCTTTGTTGGCACAAGCTGTCGGCTGGGTGGCTCGCGAGTGGCCGCCTACCAGCTGTTACCTTCACAATGAGGGTCAGATGGCCCTATTGTGAGGCCGCGACCCCGCTGTGCGTTCCCTCACACATCCCAAAACCCACACTCCCACCCTCAGGTGAAGAATAGAGGGTTAAAACTCCCCCCGCCTGTCTCCCCTCTCCAAAACGAAACATTTTTACATCAGCTGCCTTCATCTTCACACCCCATCTGCTTCATCTATCTGACACAGGTTTTACAGCTGCTCGCAGTTTTTTACGAGTTTGTGTTAAAAACAAACCACCTGGCTGCTCAAATCCCCGTATAAAATGTATGAAATCGTGCTTTGAGGCTGTAAGACTGTATTTCGTCTCACAAAGTTTTATGCCAGAGACTTAATATCTACGTGTCCGATGTCAGAGCTCAATAGCATGCGATGCATCAAATGATTTTAGGATTCCTGCCAGACTTTTTTTTTTTTACCTGTCCACTTAGACTGTCTGGCAGCCGTTCTGTGTGTCAGTACTGATAAGACATTTAGTGTGAATGTCAGCTTGTGTTATACTGCACAAATGAAGAAATATTACTGCACTGTAAAACATTTTACCATAAATTCACTGTAAATTACTGGCTAATAATTGCATTACTTTCGCAGTAAGGTACTGTATGTAAATTCACAGTAAATTACTATGAGGTAGTTCACAGTAAGTCAATGTGATTTGTTTTACATTAAATTACTGTGAAATTACAACCATATAATGTAACTTCACAGATCGTAAAGTTCACAGTGGATAATAAAGTGATTTCACAGTATTATCTCGTAGAATTAACTATATTTTTACTGTGAAGTTACAATAAATGGCAACGCGATTACTGTGATTTAGCTGTAGGTTGCAGTTTAAATACTTAATTAAACTGTAAACCTACTTTTATTCAGTCATTAATTTTTCTTTCGGCTTTGTCCCTGATTATTAGGGATCACTACCGAAACACCACAAAGAACCGCCAACTATTCTAGCGTATGTTTTACGAGTTTGCATGGAGTTTTCGTTCTCCCTGTGTTGGCGTGGGTCTCCTCTGGGTGCTCTGGTCTTTCTCCCGCAGTCCAAAGTCATGCACTTTAAGGGAGTCGGATTAAAATTTGCTGTAGTGTATTCGTGTGTGTGTGAATGCTAGAGTGTGTATGGGTGTTTGACAGTATTGGGTTGCGACTGGAAAGGCATCAGCTGCGTAAAACATATGCCGGAATAGTTAGCGGTTCATTCCCCTGTGGCGACCCCTGATAAATAAAGGGACTGAGCTAAAGGAAAATGAATGAATTAATGAATGAAAAATATGGTATATATTAAATTAATTCGAAACATTTTGCTTTGATGCATCTATTGTTTGCGTTTTAAGCATTAGATTTTTTTTACAAAACCAAAAGGTATTGTGACTCATATTTAAGGAATTTAAAGGTTAACTTCTGTTGCCTATGCATTGACATTTGTTGGATTTTTTTTAGTATTGAATTTATAGTTTTTTTGTGTTAGCAAGTATTTTACAGTACTTCAGAAATACCCAATCTGTCAATGATTTCAAACTATTGTATTTGATTTACCAAAGTCACACAAGTGCCAATTTTATATCCGTCACATCCATAACGGAGAGACGTCACATCCATAATCACACTTTTCCTCATAAATGCAAAAATATTCATTCATTCATTCATCTTCTTTTTGGCTTAATCCCTTTATTTATCAGGGGTCACCACAGCCATGAACCGCCAACTTATCCAGCATATGTTTTACGCAGAGGATGCCCTTTCTGCTGCAACCCATCTCTAGGAAACATACATACGCACAATTTAGCTTACCCATTTCACCAAGTCTTTGGACTTGTGGGGGAAACCGGAGCACCCGGAGGAAACCCACGCAAACATTGGGAGAACATGCAAACTTCACACAGGATGCCAACTGACCCAGCTGAGGCTTGAACCAGCGACCTTCTTGTGAGGCGATCGTGCTACCCACTGCGCCACCCTCACATCCATAATGCGTGTTTATTTTCCTCATTTAAAGTACCAAACATATTTACAGATTGATATTTTTCTGACCCTTTAACTCTGTGTTCAGGAAAATATAAACAGATGTTTAATTATAATGATAACATATACTTTCTGTGTGAATTTATGTGTTGAGTTTTTACTGCAAACGTCACATCCATAACGCTGGAATTGCTGTTAAATCAGTAACTAAGTTACTTTTCAGACAAATTAATTAGAAAAGTAATTGAAACTTTCCTGCTCCCTCACAGACTGGGCGCAGGCCATTCGCATTGGAGTTGTGGATTGTGCTCATGAGAAGAACTTTGACATCTGTAAGGAGTTCGGGATCCACTTCTATCCCACCTTCAGGGTACGTCATTTCATCTTTCAGCACAATAAAGAGTTTATTCAATTAAATAATACTTTAATCGATATGTTAATTATTGATTCATTGATTGATTTGTCATATATACTGTATATTATTCATTTTATATGATCGCCCGTCTTTATGAATGGATCACTAAATTATTGATTCAATCATTTTGCTTCTGTGTTTATTCAGAATGATTGATTAGGATTTTTCTGTGGATCCGTTTTCACAGTCAAAATAGGCAACATCAGATATAAATAAAAACTTTTTTATTGCTGTTAATTTCACATTTGCAATCATGCTGATAAGCCGTGATGCTCACAGCAGTCATGTTTGTGTGATGTTGCGTATGTGTATTATATTATGCAAAATCCAAACTTGATTGCGCCTTGATAGAATATATCACACTGAGCATGCTCTCAAACACTTTTTCACACAGTTATGTAGGTTTGGGTTTTGTTTTCCCTTAATAATAACAAATACCTTAATTTCAAATCTGTATAATGTGTTTACCTGTGTTATCTTTGACTGTTATGTGAATTTGTTTGATGATCCAAAACATTAAAGTGTGACAAACATGCGAAGAAATAAGAAATCAGTACATACTTTTGTATGTACCAGGGGTGTCCAAACTCGGTCCTGGAGGGCCGGTGTCCTGCAAAGTTTAGTTCCAGCCCCAATCAGACACAGCTGGGCTAGCTAATCAAGCTCTTACTAGTCTTTCTAGAAACATCCTTGCAGGTATGTTGAGTCAAGTTGGAGCTAAAATCTGCAGGACACTGGCCCTTCAGGACAGAGTTTGGACATGCCTGGTATACAGTTGAAATCAGAATTAATAACCCCCTTTGAAATTTTGTTCTTTCTTAAATATTTCCCAAATGATGTTTAACAGAGCAAGGAAATTTTCACAGTATGTCTGATAATATTTTTTCTTCTGGAGAAAGTCTTACTTGTTTTATTTCGGCTAGAATAAAAGCATTTTTTAATTTTTTAAAAAACATTTTAAGGTCAAAATTATTAGCCCCTTTAAGCTGTGTATTTTCTTGATAGTCTACAGAACAAACCATCATTATACACTAACTTGCCTAATTACTCTAACCTGCCTAGTTAACCTAGTTAAGCCTTTAAATGTCACTTTAAGCTGTATAGAAGTGTCTTGAAAAATATCTAGTAATTATCATGTACTGTCATCATGGCAAAGATTAGAGAAATCAGTTACTGGAATGAGTAATTAAAACTATTATGTTTAGAAATATGTTGAAAAAATATTATCTCCGTTAAACAGAAATTGGGGGGAAAAATAAACAGGGGGGCTAATAATTCAGGGGGTTCGATAATTCTGACTTCAACTGTATACATTTATAATTGTTAATTTATCGTAGTAAAACTGATTATTTGTGTTCATCTTACTTTTTATTTTATTAAACAATTGCTTATTTTAAAAATAAACTATATTAATTGTGTTTTTTCTAAGTATCAACCAGAATCCCTAGTACAGCACATATTATTGATATATCATGTCACATGCATTTTACTCTATTAAAAAAATAGATGGATGGATGAATGGATCGATGCATGGACCATAGATAGATGGATTGAGGATAGATAGATAGATAGATAGATAGATAGATAGATAGATAGATAGAT
>CAIGQQ010033701.1:149238-166645 GCA_903798035.1 Danio albolineatus
ATAGATAGATAGATAGATAGATAGATAGATAGATAGATAGATAGATATTTGGATTAAAATGATGTATTTGTATTTCTTCAGTTTTGAGATCATCATCATGCTATTAGTGTGCTACTACATAGTATGTGAACCTACATTACCGTCTTTGAATCTTTAAATTCAAGTTTAATATTTCTTAAACTTTTCGAATATCAAGTCAGATTCTGTGCATTTGTGTCATTCTGTGACCCATGCCTCCTGTATCATTTTGTTGTTCTCCTTTATATCTGTTATGCATCTTATCTGTGTCTAATTGAGGTCAGGTAAATCTGAAACCAGTGTCTGTAACAATACATTGCATTGCATTGCATTACAATACAATACAATACAATACAATGTATAATATAATACAATACAATACAATACAAAATCTATCTATCTATTAGCCGGCAGCTAGCTCTTTGCAACTCTGAAGCTAAGCAGAGCTGTGCCCGGTAAGTACCTGGATGGGAGACCACTTGGGAAAGCTAGGTTGCTGCCGAAAGTCTTAGTGAGACCAGCAGGGGGCGGTCAACCTGTGGCCTGTGTGAGTCCTAACACCCCAGTATAGTGAAGGGGACTCTATACAGCTCAGTGAGTGCTGTCTTTTGGATGAAATGTTAAACTGAGGTCCTGACTCTCTGTGGTCCTTAATCCCAGGATGTCCTTCAAGAAAAAGAGTAGGGGTTTAACCCTGGCATCCTGGCCTAATTTGGCCACTGGCCTCTGTCCATCATGGCCTCTTAACCATCCCCATATCATGATTGGCTTCATCACTCTGTCTCCTCTCCACCAATCAGCTGGTGTGTGGTGTGTGGTCTAGCGCAATATGGGTGCTGTCGTGTCATCCAAGTGGATGCTGCACACTGGTGGTAGATGAGGTGATTCCCCCCAAAAATGTCTAAAGTGCTTTGAGTGTCCAGAAAGGTGCTATATAAATGTAAGGAATTTGTATTATTATTAATTATTAATACACTGCAACAAAAAAATGCATTACACTCTCATTTAGTTGCCAAAAGCATTAAAGGTTATATTGTAAAACAGACCTACATGTTTTAGAGATTAATTTTGTTCTCTCCAATGTTCTTGTTTTAGTATTTCAAGGCACATGACACCACAAATGACTTTGGGAAGACATATCAAGGTGAGTTACATCCTTTCTGATTTCTCTGATTAGAAGTGAAGTTGACTCAGCTATTACTGGTGCACGGATTGTTGTTATGGTGTCTAACGGACTTGTTTTTTCTCATTTTGTTTTATTTTGTCTACTGATAGGAGCTGACAGAGAGCTGCAGACTGTCAGGCAGTTGATGGTGAACTTCATCCAGAACCACACTAGACAAGACTGGCCTGTGGGCTGCCCTCCGCTTCACCCTGCCAGGTGCCAAATCTGTTACATTAACACCCATTTGTGAACATCTTGCGTAGACATTTTCATCCCAGACATACTTAAAGGCTGCGCGAACCGGAATTCACTGAGACTTTTATTTCAGTATGTTGATGTACTTCCGACTGAAATGGAATATTAAGTAGGGGGTGTGGCTTTCTTTTTGCCCATCGTTCCCCTCTGGAAATGTAACAGTATGAGGTGCATGGTTGAGAATATTGTGACTGAATCTGATAAAAAAAAATGTCAACAGAAGCAGAAGGATGCTCAGATTGTTATTGAAGATTATCAAAACCTTAAGATTAACAATGTGAGCATGCAAAATTCATTCATTCATTCATTTTCTTTTCCGCTTATTCCCTAATCCGGGGTCGCCACAGCGGAATGAACCGCCAATTTATCTAGTATTTGTTTTACACAGCGGATGCCCTTCCAGCTGCAACCCATCTCTGAGAAACATCCATGCGCACTCATTCACACTCATACACTACGGACAATTTAGCCTACTAAATTGACCTATACCACATGTCTTTGGACTTGTGGGGGAAACCGGAGCACCCGGAGGAAACCCACACAACCACGGGGAGAACATGCAAACTCCACACAGAAATGCCAACTGACCCAGCAGAGACTCGAACCAGTGACCTTCTTGCTGTGAGGTGAACGTTCTACTTATTACGCCACCCTAGCGCCTCATGCAAAATTGTAAAAATTGTAAATGTATGTTTTATATGGACTCCAAAAGAACTCTCTCTTTTGAAAATAGGCTCATTTTACAATCACCGTAGTAGTAAACTTTTCACTTTTACCATTTATCATGGTTCCCACAGGTCAGTTTCTAAAATATTATCCAATTTTAAAAGGTCTATTCCAGACATTAAAAGTCAGGGAGTTTTACATATATTTTTGGTTCAGGTCATTAGGGGTGTAAACCTACTTGTTGATATGATTATAGGCGTTACTACAGAGCCATAGTAATACCTTTCTGTCTAATTTGCTGGGCGGGGAAACCGCACTACTGCATCACGTTGCGGTGGGCCTCAGAATGGGAGGGATTTGGATCCTATTTTAATGTCAGGAAGTTTTAAAAAAAGAGACTTGTGTTTCTAGCACTCCAGTATGACTGTGGACACACTAAACCTGCACACATTTCTGTTCAAACAGATTACTAAAGTTGATTTTCATCATAGGTGCCCTTTAAGTTACAATATTCATGCCACGCTTACGTGAAAAATAAGGTGGATAGGCCATGGAGATTCAGCTTTTTAGTCAGTGACAATTAGGCAAAAGTCAAGGAATTTGAAATGTGGGTTTTATCTATTTAGTCAATCTCCAGGTCAGGTGGGGGTACTTTTAGTTTAGCTTAATATAGATCATTGAATCAGATTAGACCAGTGATGAGCAAACTAGGTCCGGGTGGGCCAGTGTCCCTCAAAGTTTAACTCCAACCCTTATCAAACAAACCTGCCTATAGCTTTCTAGCGACCTTGAAGACATTGGTTAGCATGTTTGATTGGTGCTGGGGTGAAACTCTGCAGAAACCAGCCCCCCAGAACCGAGTTTACCCGTCCCTGATTTAGACCATTAGCCTCTCGCTCAAAAATGACCAAAGAGGCCTTGCTACCGTGAAGACATTTCTGAGAGACTATTCTGAACTTATTTATTTTGGTGCAGATCCTGAACTCTTTATATTTGAACTGGAATACACGGAAGTTTTTCAACCAATATTTAGGATTTCCATGGTACGGCCGGCGGCAAAGATCCTTGATTATTACGCCAGAATGAGAGCATAGTTCCTAAACACATTGGCTTAGAAAATAGCAACGTTTCATTTTCCATCGATCTTATTAAACGATGTAACTACAGAAGAGTCGAGCTTCAAGTGGGAAAATTATCGAAACTCTTTGGCCATTTTTGAGTGAGATGCTAATGGTCTAATCTGATACAGAGATCTATCCTAAGCTAAGCTAAAAGTTTTCCCGTCATATGCGGAAATTACCTCAATAGATTAAAAACAAAACAAAAAAAAAAGGTAAAACTCAGCTGTTTAACTCTTGGGCTCTTGTAAAATGAGCCTATTTTCATAAAAGGTGGAGTGATTTTTTTTTATGTTTAGCACATTTTGCATCGAGGTCCAATGGCACTGTGTGTTTAGGGTTTCATTTCTAGGCACAAATGGAATGTGTTTGCATTTCCTATTCATAAATGTTGAGCTTGTGATCTGTTGCAGGTCTGAGGACGTCCTGTCCTTAATGGGGAAGAAAACGGAGCATTACACTGCAGTTATAGTTGAGGACAAAAACTCCTACATAGGGAGAGAGGTATGAAAAATGGTTTTCCGCTTTGAGGACAGGATACAATCATCATTTACTCACCCATATGTCTTTCCGAACTGACCTGATTTTTATTAGCTATAATGTTAGCTTTAATCTCAGATGTGCATTTTTTAATTAATAGCATGCACAAAAATCACATGTATATATGCTCTAACTCTGCTTTTTCTCAGTGATGTAAGCATGACATTGCGGCACTGGAGGGCAGATTGTTTTTGTAGGCAATCACGACTTGGATGATGAGACATGCCTTAATTCAGATGCGTGTGCCATTTTGCTTTATTGGTATTAAATGTTTGAATCGTAATGTGCCCATTCAAGGTTAACTGGAATGATTCAGCCAGAGACAGAGAGGAAAAATAATGCAAATGCATGTAAAAAATTAATTAAAGACAAACACACATTGCTAGCGAGGCACTAGGTGATGGAATCCAGTCTCAGGTAATACACAAACAGATGCATTGTGTTAGTGACAAATGGTGTTATAGTACATCTCCATTCGTACTATTCATATACTATATAGAAAGTACATTATATGTAGTATGAATGTGAGTTTTTATGAGTTTTGTGATGTATAGGTTTGTAAGGTTTTCTGGTTGTCAGTATGGCAATAAATTCTGATCTATTACAGTTGCATTGTACAAATGTGATGCTGGACTACAAAACCAGTTTTATTATGAATGGATATATTTTTGGCAATAGGCAAAAATACATTGTATGAGTCAAATTCTTTCTTTTTATTAATGACAAAAATCAAAATAAAGTAAAGACCATCTTCCATGAAAGCTTTTTGTAAATTTCCTACTGTAAAAATATTTCAAAACTACATTTCTTTATAGTAATTTGCATTGCTAATCACTTCATTTAGATAACATCAAATTCCTCAGTATTCATGCATATATTTTAAACCCCTTAGATTCCAGATTTTAAATAGCTGTATCTCAGATAAATATTTTTCTATCCTAATGAATCATATGGAAAGCTTATTTATTTAAAATGCTGTCAAATTATTTCTGATGCTATTTAAAGCGTATTTATAGATTTCACGTAAAAAAATCAACACTTGTGTCTGTAACACTGTAAAACCAGCTTGAAAAATAAATTGAAATAGTCTCAGAAACTATTTTGATAGGAGAAAGACTACTGCTGAAAAAAGTTAAAGGAGTAAAACAAAGCTGTACAATAGCTTTGTGTGAAAACAGAGTTGAAATTCTATTTCTTTGTTTCTCAGAAGGTTAATTTCACCTTTCTGCCAGTACGTTTCTTTATATTCAAATGCGGTGCATTCCTGATGCACAAAAGAACCAAAGGCTTGCCAAATTGTGAAGCACTTCACAAGACAGTTTCCAGCGAAGACACATAATGAATAACAGATGTATACAAAACAAACAGAAGTTCTCCTATGTAACGTGTATGACCGACGGATGCATTTTCCAAAATCATTAGTCAATTATGGTTATATTATAGTTATCAACTAACAATTATCAATTATAGTTATCAAACGTTAAAACAATACCATTCTTGAGATTTATGAAGACCAAATGATTGTTTTACATTCAACCCACTTAAATTTGTAAAAACAATTAAGTCTTAACTTAATCTATTTGTGTTGGGACAACATGGATGAATTTTGTGGAACCCAGCATTTTTACAGCATATTTTCTAATCTGATGATTGAAAATGGTGCCTATAATCTTATATACATATAATCTGCCCTTTTTAAAGTAAATTATATAAATCGCCTGATTCAGACACACCAGACAAGAAGCACTTTGAAATATATAGTGATTTTTTATTTAAGCAAAATGCTCCTTTCTAGAGATTTAAAAAAAAATAAATACATGTAAAATAATTGTTTACTGATTCACTGACATCGTTCCACCGTCTGAACATAATTGAATGTTCACAAAGCGGCTATAGTGAAGTGCATAAAGAGCATCAAAGCATTTATTGTTTGTATTTTATGGCTGAATGTAAAAGCTGAGATACTTCGTATTAAAAGTAACAAAGCACAAAGCCTGCAATTACCGAATGCGAGCTGCACTACAGATCATGATTAGCATATATGAAAAGATTGATCTTGAGGTTTAAGAATCCATATTGTGTGCATTATAAAGGAACAGTCTATATTGTTATTGCAACACTAGCTTTTGCAGACCGCCTTACTATACATACCTGTTGTAGTACCCGTTACCCTTTGTGGAGAAATAAATAGAGAAGAAAAGAATAAGAAAAAAAGATAGTTTCAAGATTTTTTTATAACTAGCCATTGACATCTGTAGTATTAAGTTTTCATATAATGCAAGTCCATGGCTACATATAACCAACATTCCTCATTTTCCTTTTTTGTTCAACAGCAAAAAAAAAAAAACCAAAAAAACACTGATAAACATTTTGGAGCCACTTATGGGTTAGCAAATAGTTAAATGAGCAACTTTTTGGTGAACTAACCCTTTAAAGAAGGTCATGGACATCTTTAATGCTAATGGTCTAATTGGATTTAATACATTATGCTAAGCTAAACTTAAAGTGACTACGCAAGAACAAGAAAACGGCTGAATGGAATCAAAAATGGTTCAAGTCTACTTTTTAACACTTTAGGAGAATCCAAAAAAGGTGAACACAACAACAACAGGCAAGTTGCTATGGAGATTAAAGTGACATTTGATAGTATAATTCAGAAAAAGAGTCTATTGGTAGCCTAAAAAGAAAACATTTACAAACATTTTGTTCCCTTCACTCCACATTAAATCCTATAAATGTATTATATAAAATAATGAGTGAGTGAGTGAGTGAGTGAATAAGTGAATGAATGAATAAGATAATTAATTAATAGGTGAATAAATGAATGAATAAATAAGTTATTGAATGAATTATTAAATTAATGAATAAGTGAATGAATGAATAAACACATAAATGAATAAACAAATGAATTAACAAATTAATAAATAAATGAATGAATAAGGAAGCGAATTAATAAATAAGTAAATGAATGAATGACTAATGAATGAATAAGCAAACGAACAAATGTATGAATAAATAAATAAGTGAATGAATAATTGAATGAATTAAAGAATGAATGAACGAATGAATGAATGAATGAACGAATGAACGAACGAACGAACGAACGAACGAACGAACGAACGAATGAATGAACGAATGAATGAACGAATGAATGAATATGTGAATTAATGATTAAGTAAATATACAAATGAGTAAATGAAAAAACAAATAAATAAGTTAATGAATGAATGAATAAATAAATGAAGGAATAAACAAATTTATGAATAAACTAATGAATGAATGCATGAATGAATAAAAGGAATGTAAACAAACCACATTAATAAATCAAGCATCAAGGTTGATTGGAGCGAAACAGAAACTAAAAGTGTTGTAGGAAATGCACTAAACAGATATGTATGTGTAAGATAGGATATGTTTGTATAGATAGATAGGTAGATAGGTAGGTAGGTAGGTAGGTAGGTAGGTAGGTAGATAGATAGATATTTTAAAAATAAATGTAGACATAAGTCTACTTTTTAACACTTTAGGAGAATCCAAAAAAGGTGGAGTGTTCCTTTAAGAGAAAGACCTGGGGTTCTCGGCTTGCTTTTCTTAAGAAACTTTAATAAATATAACACATTTTTAGTTGTAGTAGTAACAATAATAATAAAAAAAAACACTTTTAAAAAAAGATCAAAATTAAAATAAAACATTCAGCCGATCAATTAAAACCAATCCATAAAATCCATTCAGCCGTATTCTTGTTCTGGCGTGGTCACTTGTAGCTTAGCTTAGCATAATGTATTGAATCAAATTTGACCATTAGCATAAAAAAAAAAAAACGTGTGCGCTGGCTAGAGTACATTTTTAAGGTTGTTTTTTTTTTATTTTCTCTTCAACCTAACTCTGTTTAGTTCCAATAACATATGTTTAGTGTATGTATTAAATTTTGTTTTACAACAGAAGTAACAGGAATATTTAAATAGTGCCTGATAGAACAGCTTTCAAATACCATCATGGCCTAAAGGGCCCTTGGAGTCCAAAAAAAGTTGAGAGTCGCCGGTTATACAATCCAGTAAAAACTGAACGTCTTGCAAAAAGATAATAGCAAAGGTTTCAAATGATGAGTGGGTGAGTAGATGATGATCTGAATGATCCCTTTGGGGATAATTAGTGATCCACCTTGAATTATAATGCTCTGATTGAGTGTTTTGTGCTCTTTTTAACTAGGTAATTTTGGACCTAATGCCATACGAGGGCTTGGTGGTGAAGAGAGCTCTGAGCTCAGACCAACTCCTAATGGACAAGCTGGGGATTAGTTCAGTTCCCTCTGCGTACCTTTTCCAGCCCAACGGCACACACACTGTTATGAATATGTACGTTAAATGGCCTCTGCTGAATTCATTTTGGTCAAACTATTAAAATAGACGAATTGTTTATTTTATGTGTGTGTGTTTTTTTTTGTTAAACAGGCAGAAGAAGCTACGTTTTTTCTTCTCCTCCTTCCTAAAACTCCTCCCTGGAGTACACAGAAAACAGTCCACATCGTCCCTGCAGCGTCCTCAGCCTGGGAATATTGGACAGGGAGCCCAGGTGGAGTGGAAAGAGTTTAAAAAGTGAGTTTTTATTGATGTGTTTGCTACTTCTCAAAAGTTTGGACTCGGATAATAATTCATATTCATTCTAATCATTTAGCAAGGATGCTTTTAGTTGCTAAAATAATTGCAAATGCTGTTCCTTCGAACTTTCTATTCGTCAAATAATCCAGATTTCTTTCCAAAGTTTCTGCAAAAATATTAAACAGCATGGTTGTTGTTTTTATAAACAATAATAATAAAGACCATTTTGAGGGATGTAAACAAAACAACGGTCCCAACTTATTTCCTGTTTTACATTTTTAATTTCTACAGCTTCCAAAAATTCAAAAAGCACCACATATTGATAAACAATGTTATGATAGCTGTTTTAACATCAAGTTATGATTGATCTGCCTCTTGTTACAGTTATAAAATGGTTTGATAACAAGCAGGAAATGTTCATGGACCAATGACATCCCCACATTGAAGTGGTCTATAAGTATTAATAATAAGTATTATATTATGCCTTCTCAATTGTAAGTCACTTTGGACAAAAGCATCTGCTAAAATGACTAAATGTTAAACTATATGTGAAAGGCTCCTCGAACACCAAATTACACCAAATAAACTGCTGTGTTGTTAAAAAAATCAAAACAACAACAGGTAAGTTGCTATGGAGATTAAAGTGACATTGGATAGTTTAATTTAGAAAAAGAGTCTATGATAGCCTAAAAAGAAAACATTTACAAACATTTTGTTCCCTTTACTCCACATAAAATTTTATACAATTATTATATAAAATAATGAGTGAGTGAATGAATGAATGAATGAATAAGTGAATGAATGAATAGGTCAATGAATGAATTAATAGGTGAATGATTGAATGAATGAATAAATGAATGAATAAGTTAATGAATGAATTACTGAATTAATGAATAAGTGAATGAATGAATAAACGCATAAATGAAAAACAAATGAATTAAATTATTAAATGAATGAATGAATAAGGAAGCGAATGAATGAATAAGCGAATTAATAAGTGAATGAATGAATGAATGACTAAGTGAATGAATAAGCAAACGAACAAATGTATGAATAAATAAATGAATGAATGAATTAAATTAATGAATGAATAAGTGAATGAATTAAATAATGAATGAATGAATGAATGAATGAATAAGTATGCAAATGAAATAATGCGTGAATTAATGATTAAGTAAATATACAAATGAGTAAATGAAAAAACGAATGAATAAGTTAATGAATGAATGAATGAATAAGTAAATGAAAGAATAAACAAATTAACGAATAAACGAATGAATGAATGAATAAATGAATGAATAGGTTAATGAATGAATTACTGAATCAATGAATAAGTGAATGAATGATTAAACGCATAAATGAATAAACAAATTAATTAACAAATTATTAAATGAATGAATAAATAAGGAAGCAAATGAATGAATAAGCGAATTAATAAATAAGTGAATGAATGAATGACTAAGTGAATGAATAAGCAAACAAATGTGTGAATAAATAAATAAGTGAATGAATGACTTGAATTAATGAATGAATGAGAATGAAAGAATTAATGAATAAACAAATGAATAAACGAATGAATGAATAAGTATGCAAATTAATGAATAAGTGAATTAATGAATGACTAAGTTAACAAATAAATGAATAAGTTAAATAAATGAATAAGTAAGAATGATTAAGTGAATAAACAAACGAGTAAATGAAAAAACGAATTAATAAACAAATGAATTAGTTAACAAATGATTTATTGAATAAGTGAATGAATGAATAAACGAATGAAAAAAAGAATGAATAAACGAATGACTGCATGAATGAATAAAAGGAATGTAAACTGAAACCGCATTAATACATCAAGCATTAAGTTTGATTGGAGCTAAACAGAAACTAAAAGTGTTGCAGGAAATGCACTAAACAGATATGATATGATATATGATATGATATGATGTTTGTATGTATATATATATATATATATATATATATATATATATATATATATATATATATATATATATATATAGTTGGATGGATGGATGGATGGATGGATAAAACACAATTACACTTATTTTAAGTAATATCCTGACTTTACCCAGTTTTACAACAGCTGTGAAGTTGAAGTGAAGTATTTCATACAACTCCAGTGGGTTAATGAATGCCTTCTGAAGCAAAGTGATATTTTGGGCATTACAAAATCACTGCCATCACAGTTTGGTAGAGCCAGGAAATTATTTAATATTATTCTGATTGTGTTTGTTTGTCTTTAAGGAATAAAAAAGTGTACACACAAAGGAAATGGTAGAACTTTTTATTTTGTTTTCTGTCAAACTATTCCTTTAATAAAGACGAGCTGAGCCAAAAATGAATGCTTCTTCAGGTCTAAGGTATACATGGCAGATCTGGAGTCTGGCTTACATTATCTACTGAGGGTTGAGCTGGCCACCCACAAGACCTTAGAAGGAGAAGAGCTGAAAACCTTCAAGGACTTTGTAACCGTTGTTGCCAAGGTAGTGTTTTAACACAAACGCAACATTTCTTTGCACTGGAGGTGTCTTCTCACACTGAAATAATTTACAGTGTTGTGTCTTATTTTTGATTTCAGCTGTTTCCAGGCCACCAGTCTGTGGTGAAACTTTTAGAGACGTTGCTGGAATGGTTAGTCAGTTTACCTTTGGAGAAGATCCCCTACGATGCTATCCTGGACCTAGTTAACAACAAGATGAGGGTAAGACTGTCCCCAATTGAACTTGTTTATTGTGAGATCCCTGGTGCTTCTGCTATTATTAGCACAATGCACTTCTTAAAGTCTCATTACCTGACAACATTTAAGTCTTTAATCATTTTTTGTTGTGTGTTATTTTGAAAGGAATTCAGTTTTAGCAATGTTTTGTTGAGTGCATTTTTGTGCTGGGCCCATGGCTGATTAAGGCCCGTCATTGATTGAACAAAAACACTCTAAAACTGCTTTTAAGGAATTGCACACACCCAGCTGACACTACCTGAGGTGGTCATTGTCATAGTAGGTCTTCAAGCCGCAACTCAGTACTGGGAAACACTTATCCACTCTCACATTCACACACACTCATACACTACGGCCTATTTAGTTAATCCAATTCACCTTTAGCGCCTGTGTTTAGACTGTGGGGGGAAACCGGAGCACCCGGAGGAAACCCACGCCAACACGGGGAGAATATGCAAACTCCACACAGAAATGCCAATTGGCCCAGCCGGGACTCGAAACGGCGATCTTTTTGCTGTGAGGCGACAGTACTAACCACTGAGCCACTGTACTGCATCAACACAATACAACTCTTGTTAAAAGATGTAGTACCTTGAGAGCAAGTCAACACTTTTACAATTTGAAAAGATAACAATACATGCCTTCCTGTAGCATTAGTCTGGTGCGTATTTGGGTGAGCACTCTGTGAAGAGCATCAAAGGTTTCAGTGTACAATATATATATATTTTTCCTGGTTAAACATTTTAGCCAATTACACCCATGTTTGTTGAGCATTTTAGTTGCACTTAAGCCCCATTGTTCACTGATGTATGAAGAACAGCTCACATAGAGCTCATTTCAAAGCATGAGCTTGTCGTTTCCTTATAACCAGCAAGGTATAAAAATATAAACGAGGGATATGTTGTGCAGTAAAGATTTTTTTTTTGTGCGTGTGTGTACACTACAGTATAAGGGTTTGCAATTATACTACAAAAAATGCTACTTTTACTAAGAGCTTTTGCCTTATTTCTAGCCCAAATATCAAAAAAATGCTTAAAGTAGCATTTTTTTGATGAGTAAACAATATTATTTTGTTTTCAGAAATAATATGTAAAAAAGTGAGTTTTTCCATAAAATAAGCAAAGTAATCTGCCAATGGGGTAAGCATAATGATGTCGTTTTCTAGTTTAATAATCTAGTTACCCCATTGGCAGATTATTTAGCTTGTTTTAAGGAAAAACTTGTTTTTAACATATTATTTCTGAAAACAACAACATTTTTAGCTTGTCTAGAAAGAAAATGCTTCTGTATTTTAGAATCTTTAGATATGTGGACAAAAAAAGACAAAAACTCAACATTTTTCTAAATGTAATATAACTAAAGTAATATCTGCTTTATTGACTATAGAGGCAAAACTGTTTGATCATATTCTGTATATCACCTATTCATTATATTTCATAAAGTTTTATTTATGATTCTGTAAAGTACACACTTAAAATGATAGATAGATAGATAGATAGATAGATAGATAGATAGATAGATAGATAGATAGATAGATAGATAGATAGATAGATAGATAGATTACCAAAAATTAATCTATAGTTAGTCGATAATACAAAAAATAGATCGATAATACCAAAAATGAATTGATAAAACCAAAAATTTATCGATAGTAATACCAACAATCGAATGATAAGTCAGTCAATAATACCAAAATCAGTCAATAATACCAAAAATAAATCTATAAAAAGTCGATAATACCAAAATCGATCAATAATACAAAAATCAATCAATAATACCAAAAATCGATCGATAGTAATACCAAAAATGTATTCATAATAAGTCAGCTGATGATACAAAAATTTATCAATAATACAAAAAATCAATTGATAGTAAGTCAATAATACAAAAATCATTTTATAATAACAAAAATTGATCACTAGTAAGTCAATAATACCAAAAATTTATCAATAATACCAATAATTGATTGATAGTTAGTCGATAATACTAAAATCAATCGATAATACCAAAAATCGATTGATAGTACGATAATACCAAAATCGATCGATAATACCAAAAATCTGTTAATAATACCAAAATCGAAAGATAATGCCAAAAATTGATTGATAATAAGTCAGTTGGTAATACTATAATCAATGGATAATACCAAAACTAGATTGATAATACCAAAAATTGATCAATAATACCAAAAATCAGCTTATAGTCAGTTGAAAATGCCAAAGTCGATCAATAATACCAAAAATCGATTGATAGTCAGTCGATAATACCAAAAACAATAGATAAAACCATAAACTAATTGATAATAAGTCAGTCGATATTAACAAAATCGACCGATAATACCAAAAATCGATTGATAATCAGTCGATAATACCAAAAACGATCAATAAAACTATAAAACAATTGATAATAAGTTGATAATACCAAAATCGACCGATAATGCCAAAAATCAATTGATAATACCAAAAAACAATCAATAAGTAAGTTAGTAAGCACGTAAGTAGATAATACCAAAAAATCGATTGATAATACCAAAAATCCAAAAACGTATAGCGGCCACTTGACTGCTAGGTTACATATGTAATACATGTATACTCTGATATCTCATAGTATATGGTAAAGCACTGAAATTAAATGCCAGTAGAAGGAGTACAACATTATTATGGCACTAAATAATCCTAATTAGGGGGAAAAAACTTACACATTTTTTTTTTTTTGCTATAGTATTAAAATTGGTGTTAATTTTATTTTTAGTGGTACTGTTTCAGACTACTGTATGAATACTAATCATGACAATACAGTTCAGATGCATAAATCAGCATGCTGGTTGTCTTAAAGCGCTGTTTGTTTTATTTTCTCAGATCTCGGGACTGTACCTGAGTGAACAAGTGCAGTGGGTTGGATGCCAGGGTAGCAGTGTGGCACTAAGAGGATATCCATGCTCCCTCTGGACACTGTTTCACGTTCTGACTGTGCAAGCTGCCAACCGGCCTGATGCTCTGGCCAACACTGGTATGAGCAGGGAAATCCTTTCCTCTCCGTGATCCCGAAGCCTGTTAGAGATCTCTTCAGCTGCGTTTTGTAGATTAGTCAATTAAAATGAGATGCATACAAGTATAATTATGATGTTATACAAGTCAGTCCCTTTAGGATCATTTTGGGGTTTGGGATTACAGAATTGAACACTGTATAAAGAAAATTGTTGTGCAATGATTTGACTAATTTTTAGGCAGCTGTAGACGCATCATGTGACATTATAAGGCTTTTGAGGGCCCATTTGACAGATATATGTATAGAGAGAAAGAGAATATGGAAAAAAATCAACCACTAAAATGACCATACATGTAAATAAATTATATTTTACCATAGTAAAGCAAGCTACTTGCATAAAATTCATAGAAATATAATCGATCGCTCTAATTTAAATGCTATGTTCTAACACAATGCAGTGCAGTGGGCCCACAGTGCTGATTAAATGAACAAACACATCATATTTTGTAAATACATCATTAATTTTCCTTTGGCTTAGTCCATTTATTCATCTGGGGTCACCACAGCGGAATGTTTTACACAGATGATGCCCTTCCAGGTGAAACCCTGTACTGGGAAATTTTATAAATATTTTAGCTTTTTTTTCTAATTCTAATTATGTATATAAACTCAAATAAATTATATAAAAACATAACTAAAGCCCCGGTCTGATCACACAATTTTTATTGTCGGTTACGAAAGTCACTATGTCTCAATTTTGTCTCTGTGAAATCTTGACTTGTTGTAGGTAACTAATCTGCCAGACTTCACTTTCCTTCACGATCAGTCATCCTGTGACGTCTATGACGAGTGTTATTTCCCAAAGTTGTCACAAGTGTTGCTATAACAATATATTTTTTTTTGTTTATCTCAATTTAAATTTTTTTAATCTTATTTCAATCTTAGTAAACACTGATGCTTGCTGACAACTAGGCTACATCATTTAGGGGCAATCGTTATGATCAAACTTATGTTTCTTTTTTAATATTAAGGTATTTTCATTTAAAATTTTTATTTATATTTTACTGCCAATGTTGCTTATTAATCAATCCCTTGCCTAAAGTTGCCACTAGTTAGATGGAGAAAATAAAAACAGTGAAGCATCAATTAAATTCTTATTTTCCACGGAGTGGAACAAATCATCACCGCACAGTTGGATTTAGTAGACGGGCACAAACAAAAATAGAATTTGTATATTTTTTCGTGTAAATAAATATTTTTTCGAAACGAATTTCATTTGCTATAATTTGTATCTTGTGTATCTTAATTCTAATGTATTTTTTATTGGTCCGTTAACTACTAGATAAAAGAAGAATAACGAATAACATTTGAGGTGAAGTGCTTCAAAACAAGTACGCTATATGCGTCTAAACACGAGTTGCCGTGAGATTGTGTTGGTTTGTTGTTAATAATAATAATAATCTAGCCTAAATAAAATTAAAGTGAAATATTCAGTTTCAGAGAAGCCTTTATTAAACTGTTTTCACTGTTAATGACAAATTTGAATAAGCAGGAATTGCTTTTACAATGTATTCGCAGCACTAGACATGTTCCCAAATTACCTCTGAAGAACAAACTCTGTTGGAAGGATGAGAGAACTCAGAAACTTGTTGCGAGAATGTCTGCATTTTTGTGCCAGTCTGTCAGATAAAATTGCTTTAAATATAATAATATTTTTGGAAAAATAGTTACCAATGATTTCCCTGAGATGGGTTGTGGCTGGAAGCGCATCCGCTGCGTAAAACAAATGCTGGATAAGTTGGCGGTTCATTCCGCTGTGGCGACCCCGGATTAATAAAGGGACTAAGCCGAAAAGAAAATGAATGAATGAATGAGTTACCAATGATTGATCATATCCACTCATGACCCACCCATAAGTAAATATGCAGCCTATTTTTTTGATTACCTGAGCAGCTCATTAACAGCAGCGTCTGCTGAGATAACAAAGAAATGATGTGGTCCTATTGCACAGTGTCACCCACATGACTGAACTCATCGTGAAGTACGAGAAGAAAAATTAAACATGCTAGACTTTCTGCGATCGTGTTGTGTAGCCACATCACACGAAAAGAAACGATTTACAAATACCCACAACACCCTACGTCAAGAAAATCATGCCAAAATTGTGCCAGAATCGTGTGCTCTGATCTGGCTTAATGTCAAATAGACAGTTAAAAATGTCAATAATAGAACTTCACATTGCAAAAAAAATAAATTTAATAAACCAGGAATTAACACTATTATTAATTATTATTATTAATATCACTATTCAGGCATATGTTTCTTCATGAGGACAATAATGTAAACTCCCCTTCTTTCATTCAGGTTTTGAGGACGATCCCTTGGCAGTGCTTCAGACCATGCGTCGCTACATTGGGACCTTCTTTGGATGCCAGGAGTGTGGGAAGCATTTTGAGGAGATGGCAGAGGAGTCTCTGAACCAGGTCAAGACTGTTGATGAGGCAGTGCTGTGGCTCTGGAGGAAACACAACCAGGTTAACACAAGACTGTCAGGTGAGAGATTTAAGCTTTTAAAAATAAAAAGCAAACATTTATGTAAAAAATAGAAATAAGATAAAATGATGGCATAAAGGGTGGCATGGTCGCTCAGTGATTAGCATAGTAGCCTCACAGCAAGAAGGTCAATGGTTTGAGTCCTGGCTGGGCCAGCTGGCATTTCTGTGTGGAGTTTGCATGTTCTCCCCGTGTTGGCGTGGGTTTCCTCCGGGTTCTCCAGTTTCCCCACAAGTCCAAAGACATGCGGTGCCGGTGAATTGAATAAACTAAATTGGCCTTAGTGTATGTGAGTGTGTGTGAATTTGAGAGTGTATGGGTGTTTCCTAGTACTGGACTGCCGCCGTAAGGGCATCCGCTGCTTAAAACAAATGTCGTAATAGTAAGTGGTTCATTCTGCAGTGACAACCCCTGGTGAATAAGAGACTAAGCTGAATGAATGAATGAATGAATTACATCATAAATATGAAAAATGCTCTAAAAAGTGTGGAAAAAACAGACGAGAAAGAAAAAAGGGGGTTAGATGGAGAACATTAAGTACAACAAAATAAAGGAAACCACTGAAGTAAGAAATAAGAGGAAATGACGGCACAAATATGAAAAATGCAAAAGAAAGAAAGAAAGGGGTTAGATGGAGAAAAGGAAGTACAACAAAATAAAAGAAACCACTGAAATAAGAGGAAATTACAGCATAAGTATGAAAAAAAGCTTGAAGAAGTGTGGAAAAGGAAAGAAAGAAAGAAAGAAAGAAAGAAAGAAAGAAAGAAAGAAAGAA
>CAIGQQ010033701.1:167045-182404 GCA_903798035.1 Danio albolineatus
AGTGTGGAAAGAAAGAAAGAAAGAAAGAAAGAAAGAAAGAAAGAAAGGGGTTTGATGAAGAAACTGAAGTACAGCGAAAAAAAGGAAACCACTGAAATAAGAGGAAATTATGGCACAAGTATGAAAAAAGCTCGAAGAAGTGTAAAGAAAGAAAGGGGTTAGATAAAGAAACTGAAATACAGCGAAATAAAGGAAACCACTGAAATAAAGGAAGAAAAAAATGACTGGAAAAGCAAGAAAACTTGGAAGGAAAAAAGGAAGATAGATACGAAGGATGGATGATAATGCAGAAAGGAAGTATCGTAAGGAAAAGGGAAGTAAGAACAGAGAAGCAAGCAAAACAAAGAGTGGAAAGGAGGAAGGTAGGGAAATGAAGAAGCACCAGGAAATGACATGAATAAAAGGAAAATGGTAAAAAGAGTAAAATCAGGAGAAGGAAAGGAAGGAAAGAAAACCAGAAAGAAATGCATCAAGGATGTACAGTATGAAGACAAGAAGAAGGGGAAAAGAAAAGGGACAAAGATGTGAAGGAAGAATAAACTATTGGAAGGAAAAAGAAAGAAAGACAGGAAGTAGAACACAAAAGGTGGGAAACTGACTGGAAGGAGAAAAGACAAAAGGACAGAGAAAAAATAAGAAAAGGGGTGAAGAACATGAATGAATAAAGTATAGGAAAGGAACAAACAGATTGTGCTACAAGCAAAATCTGAAGGAAAAAGTCGTGTAGGACATTTAAAAAGAATCAAATATTTAAGGAAAATAAATGAGTGAATCGACAAAGAAAAGACGAGAAGACTGTAGGACAGAGAGGAAGGGGGAAAAGCTCAAAAAGAAAGTGTAAAGAAGAAGGACAAAGACATGAAACAAAGAATTTGAAGAAATATGTAAGGAAGGCAGACAGAAGGAAAGTAGGGAAAAAAGGAAGGAAAATGGACAAAGAGGAAGCAAAGACAGAAAAAACTAAACAGACAAAAACATTTAAAAAGTTCTGGAAGAAAAATATGAAAAAGAAAGCAGAAGCATGACAGAAGGAGGAAGTATTGGAAAGAAAAAGAGTGATGCAAGAACGAAAGACAGGAAGTAAAACATAAGAAGGAAAGTGACAGGATAGAAGGAGAAAAGGAAAAGATGGGAAGAAAATAGAACAGAAAGTAAGGGGAAAAAAAGGACAAAAGGCATGAAAAAATAAAATATTAAATGAAAAATTGAAAGGAGGTATTTAAAGAAGGCAGAAAGGAAGGAAACAGACGAGAAGGAAGTATGGACAGAAAAGACGAACCCAAATAAATAAAAAAAGTACTGGAAGAAAAAAGACATGAAGAGAAAATCAAGGATAGAAGCATGAAAGAAGGAATGAAGTATTGTATAAAGTATAAAGACAGGAAGTAGAATGCTAAAGAAGGAAAACTGACAGGTAGGAAGGGAAAAGATGGGAAGAAAGTAAGACGTAAAGAAAGTGAAAATACTTAAAAGAAAGGGAAAAGAAGGACAAAAGACATGAAAGAGTAAAGTATTTAAAGAAAAATTGAAAGGAGTGATTTAAGGAAGTCAGACAGAGTGAAAGTAGGACAAAACATAAGGAAATGGACAAGAAGGAAGCATGGACAAAAAAAAGCAAAACCAAATAAATAAAATAAAGTACTGGGAAAAAAAGGAAAGAAAAGGTTCAAATCAAAGAGTGAAGAAAGAAAGAATGATAGGAAGTTGGACTGAAAGGAAGGAAAAATAAAACGCAGAAGGAACCTGTGTGCCAGAATTAAGGAAAAATCAAAGACAGGAATTTTTTCTTTTTCTTTTTTTTAGAAGAATTCATACGAATTAGCCACTAAATCAAAAGTTCCAAATTGCCGTGAGATAGCATTGGATAACATAGTGTTCATTGGATGCGCAAATTTCGCAGGAAGTTGTAGGTCAGCCAGGTACTTTTCGCATATTTTTTTTTTGAATACGATGAATTCGGACACACTTCTTGGCTTGCTTACTGTTTTTAATTATATAGTACTATATATACTATATAGTAGCCATTTGTCATTATCACGTGACCGACCTACATCAGTTGCATCAGTTCAATCTTATGCATGAATTCACATGGGATAACACAGCCTGATCTCACGAGAAAATGTAAGCATTTTACGTTTTGCCAGTTTAGTGGCTAATTCGAACGAGTTCAGTCGTACGAAAATGTACGATTTAAAAAAGGAGGCGTGGCACCCAACCCCACCCCTAAACCCAACCGTCATTGGGTGATGAGCAAATCAAACTAAATAGTATGAATTAGATCGTACGAATTCAAACGAATTAGCCACTAAATTGCTGTGAGATAGCGTTGGATAACATAGCACTCATTGGATACACAAATTTCGCAGGAAGTTGTAGGTCAGCTAGTTACTTCTCGTATATCTTTTTTGAATACTATGAATTCGGACACACTTCTTGGCTCGCTTACTGTTTTTAACTATATAGTACTATATATACTATATAGTAGCCATTTGTCATTATCACATGACCTACCTACATCAGTTGCGTCTTTTCACTCTTACTCATGAATTCTCTCGTGGGGCATCATGGCATAGGGTAACGTCCATCGGATGTGCACTTTAATATTTTGTCGGAAGTAGTAGGTCGGCCAGGTACTTCTTGTATACAATTTTTCGAATACTATGAATTTGGACACACTACTGTTTTAACTATATAGTACTATATATACTATATAGTAGGGAAGTATGCAATTTCTGACGTAGCCATTCTTAATATCAAACCTGTGCATGTTAAGGTACAGTCAGCATCACGCTCATGGCTGATTGACTTGTCCTGCAGGTTCGATGAGCGAGGACCCGATGTTTCCTAAAACACAGTGGCCCACCCCTGACCTCTGTCCCACATGCCACGAAGAGCAGGAAGGCCTTCATGTCTGGAATGAACAGATGGTGCTCGCTTTCCTCAAGCAACACTACGGCGCTTCAAACATCTCTCCAAAATACTCCAGCAGTAGCCAATCAGAGCCAGGCCCACCGGCGCCCGACAAACCCAAAGCCATAACCAAACCCAACAGCAAAATCCACATCAACCAGAACCTCAAGTCTCCTGAGATCCTTCCCAAACATCAGAAAAGGACTGACAGTGGTGGCGAAGTAGAGAAGCACAGCGGCGTCCAGATCGAAGCCAGGCCCGGGATGACGTTTCTGGGTTTGGGATTCTCCAGCGTGGACATGAGCCTCTGCGTGCTGCTTTACGCTCTGTCCTGCGTTTTCCTCATGTTCATGTTCTTCTTCTTCCGCTTTCGCTCAAAGAGATGGAAATCCAAAAACTACCGGCCGTATGTATAGCGGAGATGGGACGCTGTGAGGAAAAAAAAGGTGAATGTAATATATGAAAACCCCTGCCAAGTGTTAAAGGAGACTTTTAATTTATTTGATTTACTTTTATTCGTTCAGTTGTTGTTGTTGTTGTGAAGTATTTTGTATTGAAGAACTTGACTGATGAAAGTTTGGTTTGGTTGGTAAACAAGCACCTGTTAGCGAGTATTGCTCTACTCTAAACCAAATGACGGGATGATTTACCAGGAGAAATTATTTTATTATGGCGAAATGAATGGGTCAAAGTCTATTTTTTATGGAATACACTACATAATTTATTGAGATTTTTATTGAAATAATATATCTTAAGTTTCTCGCAGGGTATATTATGAAAGTCACTCTGTCCCCATATTTCTGTTTGATGGTCCAAGAAAACACTTGGGAATTTGATTTATTTTGTCGCTCAAGGTCGCTCGCTGAGAAGCCAGTGACACGAAACACACTGCCTGTCAATGACCAGAGTTGGAAGGAAAAACCCTTTGTTTTGAGAATATAAAGGCTGCTTTTTTCCACAAAAAGAGCTATAAATAGACTACTTCAAAATTCTGATATACTCTGGATTTATGCGAGTACAGTTATGTAAACTACTAATGACACAACAGAAATGTTGACATTTAGCAGAGGTGGGAGTAAGTCAGACTCGACTCAAGTCACTGCTTATTTCAAGTCAAGTCAAGTCCTGCTTGGTCTAGCAAGTCACTTTCAAGTTAATAAAAGGACCATTTGAGTATTAGTAGACTGTCTGCTTAATATCTGTTTATACAGACATTGGACAGACATTTAACTGACTATAAGAAACTTTGCAAGTGTACGTCAACTTACACTAACCCAAACCCCAACCTAACAGTCTACTTATAATCTAATGAAAAGTTGATTAGTTGGCATGTAGATGCAATGTAATTTAAATTCAACAAACCCAATAAAATTGTTGCCGACTTTCGAACTTTTGCAATTTCTTTTGCAATTTTTTATATACAAATATTCTAAACTTTGATTAGCCAAGGCGTAAGCTAAAAACAGCAGAACTAACTTCGTAACTTAAAAATTTGAAGTGTCAAATGAAATTAGAAGTGGTGGTAATTGAATCGCTGATTTTTGAGTTGCATGCTTTGCATGGTGCTGATGTTTTTTTTTTTTTTTTGACATCGTCATACTTGTAATCTTTAAACCTGAGTTAATTATCTTTAGCAGAGCACCTTCCATTACTGCATGCTCTTCATCTGATGGCTGAATAGCAAAGGAATTATTCTAATGAATCTTATGAATCATTTAAAGTGGTTCTTCTTAATTACCCGATTGGTCCGGTTCAGCAAATGCAACTGATTCTTTTAAAATGGTTTGCATTTTCAGTAAACACTAATCCACAACTTACTTAAAGTTACTTACCTTTTAACTTGCCTAACAATTCCTCTGACATGGAAAAAAAAAAACTCCTGAGTTATCCACTTACTTAAAAAAATCATCAACTCAATTCAGGAATCGGTTGCAGTGCTTTATTCGGAGCATTACAGAAAACCTACCTTTCGAATCGATCTGAGAACCGATGAGCTGATATTACTGCGCATGCGTGACTTAGAACTTTTGGGAGTTTTTTAAAGAATGTATAATATAGAACAAACAGTTATGTATTTAACAAAAACAAGTGATTTCGAGTCATTTAACTCAAGTCCATGTCAAGTCTCAAGTCATAACAGTCAAGTCTTTCTTGAATATCTGTCAGGCAAGTCTCAAGTCCTAAATTTTGCGACTTAAGTCTGACTCGAGTCAAGTCATGTGGCTCGAGTCCCCCACCTCTGACATTTAGAGAATTAGTTTGAAAAATCAACCAAAAGGCTAAAGGCTGATTTATACTTCTGGTTCAAACACACGCGTATGACGTATGGTCTGGATTCCCTCTCCGTGGCCGACACTGACGCTAACGAGCTTCTCTCAAAAAATGTAATTACAAGTCACAACAACGCGTATGCAAGCTCTGTGATTGGTCAGCTTGGTAGTGCTGACGAGCATAGGTGGTGCTGAGAGCCGCGAGTCAGTTGTTTACAAAAGTCGAGTCCAGTGAAGGAGCTTCAGATGGAAACTTTAGTTTTGTGTTTACCTCTTGATTAAAGTTGTTGCACGTCCGCTGGTTTTAGCTACTTGTACATTTGAAGTAGCATTCAAAAAAAGCAAAACACCCGCAAAGAAACTCGACACAGAGGAACATAAAATCCTACTGCCAGCTAGCGTTTCGGAAGTGTTATTGCAGAGCAACACAAACAGCATGCATGTACATTTGCAAGTATAAATGCATGTGGGTCACGGCAATCACTTGGCGCAGAGGTAAAAATCAGCCTTAAGACATGTTCATATTAATTTTCAGAGAACACACAATACAAGTGAAAATAAATAAAGCAATATTTGCTGGAATAACCATGATTTTCAATGACAACAAATGAACCAAATATTCTTTAAATGGCAGTATCTCGATTTGAAATTGAGAAGAAATGTTATTAGACTATTGAATAAAACGCATACTAACATTTTATTTCAACCCATACCTAATATTTCCAGTAAAACAGAATTTTCAGGCAGTGTATTTTCCATTGCTGTATCTTACTGGCCTCATAAGTGACATTACTCCTAGACTTGTTTTAAAAATCTTATTGTTAAACTTCATGAATTCTTCGCCAGGGGATTTAAGATAACTACTTAATGCATTTCAAAAAATAACCCAAATAAAAGTGTCAAATTTGGTGCTAAATTATATTGATCACACATTTCTCAGTTTATTTGTATTTGTTTATTTGTGTTTATTTGTAAAAATCAATGCATTCTGATGTGAATCTCCAAGCACACACCATGTACGTTGAACCTTATAGGCAGCGATTAATTTAATGTACTCTGGGGATTTCCTGATTACAGTCTGTTTAGTGTTCAACGTATATCACTACTGCGGTTTTGAATCAAAGTTTACAATTGTGTCAATATTGTGAACTGTTTTTAAATGCCATTATTAAAATAATGTTTGCTTTGTGGACTGATTTGAAGTAATGTGGTCACCCTGTGATACTTCACTATTTAATGCAGCGTTGTTGTGGAGGATAAATATTCCTTTAAAACATGGCTTCTGTGTTGTGACAGTAGATGCACATGGTGGCCTTTTAAGCTGCTCCAAATGAACGGCTGTAAATTACATTGCTTGTTCATTATTATTATTATTTCCAGTGCTTTAAGAGTTATATTTTTTATGTAAAGACTATTTTTGGGGGCAGTTGTTCTGTATATATGTAGTTTGTCCTTACAGAGGAGTGGTTGCATTTTGTATTAAGAACACTGTAAGATGTCTTTCAAATAAAAATGTATCATTATAATTTGTTTATTTCATAAGTGTGTCATTTTTATAGGGTTAGTTCACCCAAAATCGCGAATTTGCTCACTTTTAAGCTGAAAACCTGCAACCTTGACTTCCATAGCAGGAAAAACAAAACCATCAATGGTTACAGATTTCATCTTAATATCATCAATATCATCTTTTGATTTGAAGTAATGTGTTCACCCTGTGATGTGGAGGATAAATATTCCTTAATAATGGCTTCTGTGTTGTGACAGTAGATGCACATGGTGGCCTTTTAAGCTGCTCCAAATGAACGGCTGTAAATTACATTGCTTGTTCATTATTATTATTATTATTATTATTATTATTATTATTATTATTATTATTATTTCCAGTGCTTTATATGTAGTTTGTCCTTACAGAGGAGTGATTGCATTTTTATATAAAGAACACTGTAAGATGTCTTTCAAATAAAAATATATTAGGGCTGTCCAAGAATTAATCGTGATTTATCACATTCAAAATAAAAGTTTAACATAATATTTGTGTGTGTACTGTGTATATTTTATTATGAATATATAAATACACACATGCATATACTTGATAAAATGTTGGTTTATATTTAGACATATAAAAAATATATGTGTATGATACAAATTTTACATTTGAATATGATGTAACTACTTTGATGTAACTTTTTTTATATATAGTTTTGGCTTCTATGAATGTGTTTATCACATATACATAATAAATATATATAACACACACATATTATGTCAAAACAAACTTTTATTTTGGATGTGATTAATCACGATTAATTTTTGGACAGCCCTAAAATATATCATTATGAATTTTTTATTTCATAAGTGTATCATTTTTATAGGGTTAGTTCACCTAATTTGCTCACTTTTAAGCTGAAAACCTGCAACCTTGACTTCCGTTGTAGGAAAAACTAAACAATCAATGGTTACAGATTTCATCTTAACATCATCAATATCATCTTTTGTGTTCAACCGAAGAAACTCAAGTAAAGGGTGAGTAAATAATGTTCATTTTTTGGGGTGAGCTCCCTTAAAGCATCAATATTTTATAATGCACCACAATAATGTGCTGCTACATGGGGTTTAATACGTGTGGTGTAAAGCACTTTTCTGAGGAGCCATTCTTAAACGACCATTCATCAGGAGAACAGTTGGACGTACCGTACTGAGAACACAGTGTAACTGCGACTTAAAGTCTGAGCACATTGAGAGGTCATTTAAGTTTTTCGATTGCTGTGATGTCCGTGTCTGTCCTCTAGTAGGCAGTGCGGAGTCTTTCCCCACCAGCTCAGACTGCAGTCTGTTCTCCCCAGGGACATCATACATGTGACCATACTAACGCTGTCTATTACTAGAGCTCCAGCTGTCAACTTAACAGATGTCTGCACAGGCACTCTTCTCTGCGAATGTAAAATAACTTGCTGTGTTCGTTTCTTCGTTTTCCTAAATGGTGCTGGAAACAAAGTTTGAGGGAGAGTTTCAGGAGATGAAAGTGTCATGTTTTGCTGCTTTTTTAGTATTAGAGACCAGACAGACAGCAGGAATCAAGTTATGCAGCAGTCACGGGGCGTGTGTCTGCCACACTTTATTGATTTATTCTAATTTATTTGCTGTTGATATTAGAAGACTGGAACACGGCAGTTTATCTCTAATAGCGCTGACTCACGCTGTAGCCCATCGGCGTCTCAGCATTAAAACTCGGAGACAGAAGCACAGCGCCTTCTTCCCCACTTTGCTGAGAGACGCTGCTTTACTGCCCCACTGCTCTGTACTCAACTCTTCCTCGCACACTACAGTTATTCAGCCGTCCGTCTGATACGTGCCGTCTTAAAATGCTCTCGGTTTGATGTACTGATCTGACATTCAGGGCAGCTTTGAGACTGAGTCTCCCTCCTTTCTTTCTCTTATCGGTTGAGTATCTGTCTGATGCCGTGTTGGCACATCTGATTGGGTATGCAGACTCTGTACTGAGCATGCCAGCCTGTGACAGGGACTGCAATGCAGAGCTGCTCTCCTGGCACACACCATTTGTCTGCCCTTAATGTAAATAATCCTGAGCACGGAGCTGATCAAGGCAGAGACGGCTTCTGATGGATTATGTGTCTGCACGCATTGGGGTTGGCGCATGCAGGGTGAACGCTCCCGTTCTTGTCTTTTCTTCGTGCGGTGTGACGCTCAAATAAAAGTGAGCCATTGCTCTTTCTCTCTCTCTCTCTCTCTTTCTTTCTGTCTTGCCTGTCTTTTGTCTCCATCGCACATGAACACGTTTACTCTCTGCAGGGCAGTTATCCGCATCAGGCTCTCTCTCTTTCTCTTTCTCTCTCTTGCTCGATTTCTCTCTCTCTCTCTCTCTCTCTCTCTCTCTCTCTCACTCTGTGTCCTTAAATGACTTTCCTTCAGTCTCACTCCCTCCCCCTCTCTCCCTAGTCTCTGTGTCTGTGCCTATAGCCTCTCTCCCCCTTTCTGTGACATACAGTAGATGGTGCATCGATTGCACACAGACGTTCGCTTTCCCTCTCCCTGGCTCAGTCCTGTGCGGGGAGGAAGAGGACGGATTGAGACGTATCTCTCTGCTTCTCGAGATACCTTTCCTCATGCTGAGCTGCTGTGAGGAGCCTGCCCGCATTCTCTCTCTCTCATCTGGGAAGATTCTGCTATAGAGGTCAGGTAGTGGCGGGGTGAAGAGGGAGGGTGGGTGGGTGGATTTGTGGGTCACTTTTCAGCTTCTTTTGAATACTCCAGGCAAGCTTATGCTGAGTTGCCAAACATGCAGACTCTAGTAATGTTGGGGTGAAGAGAGCTGTTTACCAAGGGAGTTGCTGTGCAGCATTTCTGTCGCATTTTTTCTGCTGTGTCTGCACCAGATAAACATTGTGTGACTTTTGAATCTAGTCATTTTCAGTTTGTTACCTCATCTGGCTGGTCCACCTTCATTTTGACTTTCTGTTGTCTTAGATGTCTGGTGAGAAAATCCTGTCTTCTCCGGAGATCTGAAACAGGCATGATGTCTCAGCTCTTGCACATGGAGATTCCAAACTTTGGCAGCACGGTTCTGGACAGCCTGAACGAACAGCGGCTGCTGGGCCAGCACTGCGATGTGGCCATCATGGTCAACGGACAGGCCTTCAAGGCCCACCGTGCCGTTTTGGCGGCCAGCAGCCTCTACTTCCGTGATCTCTTCAGCGGTAGTACCCAGACGCTCTTCGAGCTGCCTTCATCCGTGGCCCCGTCCTGCTTCCAGCAGATTCTGACGTTCTGCTACACAGGCCGAATGACGGTTAGTGCCAGCGATCAGCTGATGGTCATGTACACGGCGGGGTACCTTCAGATCCAGAACATTGTGGAGCGGGGAATGGACCTCATGTTCAAGGCCAGCGCTCCATACTGTGACTCGCAGACATCTGCCACAGACGATCCCCCTAGCCCAAACAACAACAACTCCTCCCTGTTGCTAGGCGACCAGCCCACAACTGTCTGCAAGATCAAGGAAGAGAAGCTGGAGACCCCGGTGTGCACTCAGAACGGGGAGCTAAAGCACTCTGAGGAGGACAGGGGACATAGGAGCAGATCCTCAAGGAATGGCACTCTTTTCTACACCAGTGGAGGTGTGAACGGGATCATACCTGTGATGCATGCTTATGAGCAGTCGACCAGAGATCACGCCAGCCCCGGTGCCTCAAGCCTCCCGACCACAGACAGCCCAACTTCACACCAAAATGAGGAGGAGGACTTTGAAGATGACTCGTACGAGAGTCTGACAAACGGAAAGATCTTCGGGGGCTCGTCCGGGATCTATACCAGTAAATGTCTTTTAATGGACTTCTCATTGCAGCCCAAAATGCTGTGGATTCATCCCTGTGAGTGTGATCTGTTGTGTCTGTTCCCAGTGCAAGAGAAGATGGAGGTGTCCTCCCTGCCTCTGTCCTTGGAGAACCGTTTCTGTGTTCTGCTGGGAGGAGACAGAGAGGCTCTGCCTGCCGGACTCATCAGCCAGATCGGCTACCGTTGCCACCCTGCTCTCTACACAGAAGGCGACCCTGGAGAGAGGCTGGAGCTGATTGGAGGTGAGGCCTGAATAATACCAGCCTGTCTGAAACTCGGTGTCCATCTGAATTATTTATCAGTTCAGACTGAGTCATTTGAGTCACTGATTCAGAGCTAAGGTCTCCTTGTTTCTCTGTTGTTGGTGCTGTGGAAGGATCTGGTGTCTTCATGACTCGTGGGCAGCTGATGAACTGTCACCTCTGTGCTGGGGTCAAGCACAAAGTCCTGCTGAGACGCCTTCTAGCTGCTTTTTTTGACAGGTCTAAAGCCTATGCATAACAAGAGTGCATGTGTGTCTCTCTGCAGTAAAAAAAACAACACCAAGCAGAGATTAAATCTATACCCTCGCATTGAAATGTTGCAGTATATTGTGTTTGATAACTGTAAGAACCGCATGGTGTTTTGGAAAAATATTATGTGTGTGCCCTCCAGTGGCTGACTTTGGTATTTTGACTGCAGGAATACACTGGCTGACAGCTGTGGGACTGGAATACGTTCCTCCAACTGTGATCCAAATCGCAAACCGCTGGACAGCCGCATCCTCAACACCGTGAAACGTGAGTGGCCCACTTCTATCCTGTCACAGCAATCAAAGCCAACTGAAGAGATTAAGAATCGAATGTATGTTTGTAATCTTAGCTCGCATGATCCCATGTCTTAATTAAGGTTTACATGAGCAGCCCTTCATCAAAACTTTCCTTGCCGCCATTCTCATCACTTGCAAACATTTTTCATTTTGTCACGATGTGGAACTGAAACAATGTTTTTTTTCTGTCTGTTCTAACATTAGTCTATTGTCAGAATTTTGCCCCTAACTTCAAAGAAAGTGAGATGAATGTGATTGCTGCAGACATGTGTACCAACGCTCGGAGAGTTCGCAAACGCTGGCTCCCCAAGATCAAGTCCATGCTTCCGGAGGCTATCGAGGTGTACAGGGGAACGGCCGTCCTGAGCCAGGTGGAAGGAGCCACTCAGCCGTGCGGTGGCTTCCCTTTTGAATCCGAGTTCAAACACCTGGCAGCGTCAAATCTAACTCTGGAGCAGCATCTCTACGGAGACTGCCGAGAGACACTGAGGAATGGCTCGCACTTCAATATCGAAGAAAGGCCCCAAAAAGGTGAAGCGGCCAAGACTGAGCCGGCCCGAGCCAAAGAGTCAGAAAGCCTGCCGGAGGTTGAAAGGCTTCCGGAGAGTCCCGAGAGAGCCGCCAGTGTGCTCGCCCTCAACCCAGCCAGCAAGAAAGGGGAAAAGGATCGCGCACCTAGCAGCCCCAGGTCACAGAAAGAGGAACAGAACAGACAGAGACCACCTAAAGAGGATCAGTGACTTCGTCCACCTCATGCTATTAAAAACTGGTCTGCAGCTTCTCACACCAAAAAGGATCACCTTCAATAAAGGCAAATCTCTCATGCAACTGAACATTATTACATTAAAGCTGCATGATCATGGGAACTGGACATATACGACTTTTTTTCCCTTCCCCAGGATAGACTGAAAAACATCTGTGTTAAATACAGTTGTGGACATACATTTATCTACCCCTTTCAGAATCTACTCAATCTTTGGGGGATTTTTTTATTTTTACCAAAAAAGAGGGATCATCAGAAGTGCATTTCAGTTTATTAATGTTCCTAAGAAGCTGTTTGACAGATATTTACATTCATTCCACAAGACAAAAATTAATTAATTACATTAATTAATCACAAGGCCTTTATTTTGAAAAGCATTTATGACCGTTGTGGTCTATTATGATAGTTGCGCAAGAGTTTCTGGTTTGTCCTGAGTGGTAAAGCTGATCTTTATTTGGTTAACCCAGCATGCTCTGCACATTTGAGTTCTTCCCTACAGTGGCTATAAAATTGCTGATATCCGGTTTTGCCGCTCTGGACAAGTAAGGGGCTTGTGCAATACTGCTATTTCGTTTAAAGAAACACTTTAATGAAACAAAAAATGGCTCATTTTACAAGTCCCCTCGAGTTAAACAGTTGAGATTACCAGTTTTACCATCTCCGGTTCTGGCGAGAGCACTTTTAGCTTAGCTTAGCTTAGCATAAATCATTGAAACGTATTAGACCATTAGCATCTTGCTAAAAAAAAAAAAAAAAAAAAACGAAGGTTTTTTGATATCTCTTCTATTTCAAGAGTTCACCCTTAGATATGCTTAGCGTTTATAGCAAGTTTGGCATGCTGTCCCGGGAGAAAACCCTAAGCTCTGAGATACTTGAGCCCAAGGCTCCTGCCCGGTCAATAAGCATATAAGGGGATCCGAGATCAGGTAGGTCTCGGATGCTCCCCCTTAGAAAAGGGAGGAGAAGGGGGAGATGGGGTGGAGGGGGGGATTCTTCAAAAACGACGATAGAGCTGTAGGGAGAAATCGATCCATTTATAGTAAGCTTGGATCACTCTGATTGGATTATTACCGATTACATATGAGCAGTCAGACGTGCTTAATCATATCACGTGCTCCTTCCGAAATTAGTTTAGGAAACTTTACTTAAAGCTTGACTCTTTTCTAGTTACATTGTGTACTAATATCGATAGAAAATGAAAGTTGCTATTTTCTAAGCCGATGTGGATAGGAACTATACTTTCGTTCTGGCGTAATAATAAAGGAACTTTGCAGTCGTACCATGGAAACCCGGAAAATTGGTTTACTTGGTTGCCAGTGTGGATAAGAACTGCACTAATTCTGGACTAATAATTAAGCCTACACGGAATCTTCGTGCGCAGGAATCCGCAGATTTGTAGCCCATCATTGAGTCTATGTATTTACTTGTGTAAATGTGCGTACATTTATTCCGTTTTTTAAAATAAATTATACTAATATTATTGTGATATAATAATAGTAATATTAAAGTGTTACTTTTATATGATTTATTTACTATATAGTTTGTAAAGTAACATTTTCTGTCTTTTAGTAGTTATATTAAATGAGAGACTTGCTTTGTTTACCAAATAAATGGATCTAATTGGATTTGCGTTGTGAACATTAAATAAAAGTTAACAATTTATATATTTTTTTAAATTTTATATATTAAGTTTTTAGTTACGACACTCCTAAAATCATTCCGCATAAATCCGCAGATTTTTAATAAAATTCTCCGCAAAATTCTAGCAAAAAAAAATGTCTGCAGATTCTGTCTGGCCCTAGTAATAATCAATGAAATTTGCTGCTGTACCATGGCTGGTGTAAGGTGCAATGATATTACACAGTGCCTGAAATAGGATAACCTCCGTCAATATAACCAACTTTACTCCCTTCTTGCCAGTCACAATGGACGTAAATGGGGACTATTTTTAGGTGCTGCATAATATCATTGCGCCTTTATCTTTTCATGTTTTGATGGTCATAGTATATGATGTAGCTACAGAAGAGCCAAGCTTTAAATGGGAAAACTATCTAAACTCTTTTTTATTCTTGAGTGAGATGCTAATGGTCTAATCTGATTCAATGGTTTATGCTAAGCTAAGCTAAAAGTGCTCCCACCAGACCCATAGATCAGCTGAATGGATAAGAATATGGTAAAATTCAACTGATTAACTACTATGTTTATTTTATTGAGCACAAATATCTGTTACGCAGCTTCTTGAGGGCAGTACTAACTTAAATAATTAGTTCCTGATCCCTTTACTCTTATTTCATCAAAAAGAAAAAGATAAACAATTCCCCAAGGGGTATGCAAACATCTGAGCACTATTTTACAAGAAATCCTGAGGGTCTTTCATGGAGCCACTTAGCATACGTAAATACAGGCACATATACAAGCCCAGTACATTAAGGCAATCTGCAGTGCGTTTTTTTTTATGAGTGCATGTGATGCATAAGCTCTGGCATTTCTGACTAAATACTCTCGCCAATTACAGAAACAAACGGATCATGGACTTCTGCATGGCAAACCAAGTGAAGGACAAAGGCTCTCCTTAATATAACATGACTTACATGCTTCAGAAATCAACTATACCGCTTTGACTCCGAAAGGACAGTGGAGTTGCAATGTACAAAGCTGACTGTGGTACTGCTGAGTTCAGTACAGTAAGGGAAGCTGAACAGAGAACAACGGTTCTCTAGAGAGAAGCCCGGACTCTCAGTTTTCCCTCTCAAGCTTTTTAATCTCACTCTTGTTCTCAAGCTGCTGTATAGTAAACGCTTGCCTGTTTTTTTGCATATCAGCTGGTCTGGACATTTGAAATGCGATTGTACGATTGTTTTTTGGAAGTGAAATAAAGGAAAGGATTATTTTGAGGGATAATTAGTTCATGCCTATTTGGTCGTACTATTATGGCGAGACAACACACTGAAAATCAAGCAGAATTTATTATTGATGAAGCATAGTTCACTCCAATGCAGATAATAAAATACATGTGAAATGCCTCAGTAAGGTTTAGACAAACAGAGAGGGATACAGAATTCATTATGGGGCGGATAGGATTATAATTTTCTTATCTAACATCTCATTTGCCTACCTGCATTATGCAAATATCAGAGATTTTATTCCTTAAACGCACTGATTAATCTCTGCATCTCTGCCCTTAAAAGCCAATTTAGTTTTTTTACTCTGTGCGATGTTGTGAACCCAGAGGGGGCCCACTACGAGGCGTGGGATG
>CAIGQQ010033701.1:187404-215530 GCA_903798035.1 Danio albolineatus
GTGTGTGTGTGTGTGTGTGTGTCTGTGGGTGTGTCTGTGGGTGTGTCGGTGCGGCCGTCAGAGACGGAGGGGAGAAGTCTCACTTCTCCACACTCTGCAAAAAAAAAAAAGACTATTTTCAGGTCTTTTTAACTGTGAATTATTTTCTAAAACTGCTCAGACGGAAGAGATTCAGCACCTCTGATTCGAGATGGTGATCTTGTGATGTTCTTTAGGCAGCACATCTTGGTCTTCTTCCAGATGCCTCCAGATGTTCCAGAAATCACGAACAGCACAGCATTTCTCACAGTTTTTCAGCTGCTCGTTCTCTAGCCGAAAGAGATTCCAAATGAAACGCCTGGATGAAAGGGAAAAAAGAAAATGTACACTTTTACTAGTTCTTTATCGGCGTCCATGGAACTCTTCCATTTCCAAAATGTCTTTATTTTAAAAATTACTTTTTAGATTTTTAATGTTCTTTCGACTTAATACAAATAATTAGTTAATAAATAAGAAGTTTTTTTTTTTTTTAAAGAAACACTCCACTTTTTTTTGTAAATAGGCTTATTTTACAACATTTTAAAATCCATTCAGCCGATCTCCGGGTCTGGCACAAGCACTTTTATCTTAGCTTAGCATAGATCATTGAATTGGATTAGACCATTAGCATCTTGGTCAAAAAAATTCAGAAAAGGGTTTTTGATTTGATTTTCCAACGCTATCTCACGGCAGTTCGTAACTTTTGATTTAATAACTTTTCATTGGTATGAATTCGTACAATCTATTTCGTACAGTTTAGTACGATTTGCTCATCACCCAATGACGGTTGGGTTTAGGGGTGGGGTTGGGTGCCACGCCTCCTTTTTCAAATGATACATTTTCGTACGACTTGAAACGTAAAAAATGCTTACGTTTTCTCGTGAGATCAGACTAGATTTTCCTATTTAAGGGCGCTTTCACACTTTTCAGACTTTTGTTGACCTGGCGCATTTCCCTAATTCGTTTGGCAAATGTGAATCCAGCAATCGCGATCGGAACTGCACCAAATCAATCGGTCCAAGATCACCTGAATGAGGTGGTTTCGGAATCCAGATGGTCTCTGGAGCGGATCGATTGTAGTGAGAAATCTAACTAACAAACTAACAAACCAGGCTATATCACAGTGTATTATGGGTATGTAATAGGCATGTACAACTATAAGAAGAGAGAATTATGAGTAGGGTGGGATGTCATGTCAAATACGAAAGTTAAAACTGGCTGAAATAATACAGAGAGCTGTTTATCCATTAGGAAAATTGACTGAACAGCAGTATTGGTCTATCTGTTATTTCTCTCTATAATGTAAAGCCAACAGTGCATAGTTCTAGCCAATGGCTCTATATGAGAAAGTCTTACCTCATTTATTTTTGGTGACAATGTCTGTGGGTGTCACCATTCAAAATTAAAGCGCAGCTTTTTGCTTATAATGTTTTATTGCTCACTGTCATAAATTAAAATTAGAACGCATGACAGAATTCAGAGGCCCGTGGGCACAATGTCTTTTAGGGCCCCCTACCTGACCGCACCCCTATAGTTGAATTCAAAAATAAGATTAATATAATATATTTTTTAAATAAAAATATTTTATAAAAATTGAATCTACAATGCATTGTCCACATTTTTTAAATAAATGATATACAGTACATATATTTCTAGTCTACAAAGATTTAACTTATTTTAAAGCATTTAAAGCACACTTTGAAAAAAATAAATACTGATAAAGCTAGTGAAAATTAATGGACTTTAATAAACTTGTTCAAGTTCACTGAAGCAGTACTAAAAATATATATTTAATAGGGCTGTCAAAAAATGTATCGTGATTAATCACACCCAAAATAAAAGTTTAACATAATATTTGTGTGTGTACTGTGTATATTTTATTATGAATATATAAATACACACATGCATATACTTGATAAAATGTTGGTTTATATTTAGATATATAAAAAATATATGTGTATGATACAAATTTTACATTTGAATATGATGTAACTACTTTGATGTAACTTTTTTTATATATAGTTTTGGCTTCTATGAATGTGTTTATCACATATACATAATAAATATATATAACACACACACACATATTATGTCAAAACAAACTTTTATTTTGGATGTGATTAATCAATCACGATTAATTCTTGGACAGCCCAAATATTTAAGGGTATTTTTAATGTATAACTTCTAAAAACTTATAATGCATATGATTTGGGTATAGCACCTCTTCAATCCAGTTCTATGAATCTGAGTCTTCCAGAATACACACACTTATTAATGATTCCTACTTAACTTCCTTGTGATGAAAAAAATAAAAAAGAAGAACGTGTTCGTCAGACGCTGGATTCCAAGCGTGTTCATGATCGATCGCGTCAAAACATATTACCATGCGTTTTACAAGCTACACCACTCACACTGCTATCAGTTGTGCTCTTTAGTTATGTTGTCTTTGTCAATGAAACAGTGATAGGCGGGAATTAACAAGGTGTGCTATTTACGCTTAGCCAAATAGAACACTCCAAAATTGGCATTTTTTTCCCCCCTCGCAGGGGCCCCAGTTCCGCACGGACCTCTGGGCCTGTGCCCATAATGTTCAGTGGTTAATCCGGCCCTGAATGTGAGGAGAGTTTACTCGCACGTGACTTTTTTTTAAGCTATTTTGGCCCGTTTAGAAACTTTGCCGTGTAAAAGCAAAGCCCACCAAGAACAAAAGTGCAACATTGTAATAATTTGAATCCCTGTTTCGGAACAAAAGAAGCGATCTACCAGCCTGATCTCACGAGAAAACGTAAGCATTTTACATTTTGCCAGTTTAGTGCCTAATTCGTATGAATTTGTACGAGTTAAGTTCATGTGCGATTTAAATAAGGAGGCGTGGCACCCAACCCCACCCCTAAACCCAACCGTCATTGGTTGATGAGCAAATCGTACTAAATTGTACAAATTAGATCGTACGAATTCATACGAATTAGCCACTAAATCAAAAGTTACGAATTGCCGTGAGATAGCGTTGGATCTACAGGTGTGAAAGCACCCTAAAGCTTGACTTCTGCAGTTACGTTGTGTACTAAGATCCACAGTAAGTGAAAAATTGCTGTTTTCTAGGTCAATATTGCTAGAAACTATGCTCTCATTCCGGCGTAATAATCAAGGGACATTTATTGCCATATCATGACTGCAGTAGGTGCAATGATATTATGCAGCTTGTTTCCTGGGGACTATTTTCCCGAGTAATATCATTAAATATCAAGCTTTAAATAGAAAAATGCTCAAAACTCTTTGGTCATTTTTGAGCCATATGCTAATGGTCCAATCTGATTCAATGATCTATGCTAAGCTAAGTTAAAACTGCTACCCTCAGACCCGGAAATTGGCTGCATTGATTAAAAGTGTATATATTAGCTAGCCTGCAATCAGACGTCCAATAAGAGACTGCCCATAGCACAATGCAATCCTGGGTGTTCATCTTATAAATCAGCAGCCACAATAAAATGCTAGCGAAATGTAATTTGCCCTGATGAAGATTTCAAACCTTGTGCTGCTTAAAGCATGTGACTGAAATCGAACCTGAGAACTTCCAGTGGTGCCAGCAGGGCACTTGCTGTGGCAGCTGCAGCTGAATCCTTCATCTGAGCCAGGAGGATATTTATAGCCCAGGAGACCCGCAACAGCACATCCGCCAGCATGGCTGCATAGTAGAACCACTGAAATAGCACATCTCTCTCAATATTCAAGACTATTCATAAGCGCTTGCAGGTCAGGTTGATGCTTTTATAGCTTTCGACACACAGTAAAACAGTCAACGTTTAAAAGCATAAGATATGTGAGATATTTTCATTAAAATATCCCAAAACCACTAGAACAGTATACATACAGTTGAAGTCAGAATTATTAGCTCCCTGTTTATATTTTTTAACCCAATTTCTGTTTAACGGAGAGAAGATTTTTACAACACATTTCTAAACATGCTAGTTTTAATAACTAATTTCTAATGACTGTTTTATCTTTGCCATGATGACAGCACAAAATATTTGACGATATTTTTCAAGATGCCAGTATTCAGCTTGATTTAAAGGCTTAACTAGGTTAAGTAAAGCCCCAGTCAGAACACACAAATTTGTCACGATTTCAGCATGATTTTCTTGACGTGGGGTGTTGTGGGGATTCGAAAACAACAAACGGGACACAAGATTTAATCATTTCTTCTTGTGTAATGTGCACTGTAAAAAAAAATCCGTAATTTTACGGTTTATTTTCGGCAGCTGGGGTGTTGGAAAAAAAACGTAAAATAACAACCGTTAAATTACAGAAATATACCGTAAAATAACGGATATTAAATTACAGACGTTTACCAGAAATTAAAATTTAAGGACATTTCTGTAATTTAATATCCGTTATTTTATGGTATATTTCTGTAATTTAACGGCCGTTATTTAAGTTTTTTACGCCACACTTCCTTTTTACGTATGGGGCGTCACAGTGGCGCAGTGAGTAGCACGATCACCTAACAGTAAGAAGGTCGCTGGTTTGAGCCTCGGCTGGGTCAGTCGGCATTTCTGTGTGGAGTTTGCATGTTCTCCCCGTGTTCGCCTGGGTTTCATCCGGGTGCTCCAGTTTCCCCCACAGTCCAAAGACATGCAGAATAGGTGAATTGAGTAACCTAAGTTGTCCGTAGTGTGTATGCTGGATAAGTTGGCGGTTCATTCCGCTGTGGCGACCCCAGATTAATGAAGCCGAAAAGAAAATGAACGAATGAATGAAGATTTCAATGTGTCGTCAAGAGCCTCAGGTATTCATTTTAATTGTGAGTTTAATTATAAGAAGTTTTAGTTGAAAATATGTTTCAAAAGCACAGCATTTCATTTCTTGCCACTAGAGGGCACGTATTCACAACATTCACATACCCTACGGACAATTCAGCTTACCCAATTCACATGTAGCACGTCTTTAGAACCCGGAGCACCCAGAGGAAACCCACACGAACACGGGGAGAACATGCAAACTCCACACAGAAATGCCAACTGACCCAGCCGAGGCTCGAAACAGCGACCTTCTTGATGTGAGGCGACAGCTCAATCCACTGCGCCACTAGGTCGCCCATTCAAATCTAATATAGTGAAACTGTCATGAATGGGTATTTATTTTGTTTTGTTTTGTTTGTTGTTGTTGTTTTTTTGTTGTTTTTTTATCAAAACGAGGGCGAGTATTTAATCATAATAATAGTTGTTTAAAATATATTTAAAAAGTAAACAAACTCTGCAGGAAAAGTACAGATTTGGCAACCCTCGCAGTCAAGATGTTAAATGTCAAAGTCCATATGACACACACACACACACACACTTTAGTATTGTGAAGCCATATGAAATCTTTATGTGAGGAAGAAAGCACATTTTTTATTTTTAAATGTTTTTGGTCAACTTTTTCCACATATACCTACACCTCTATCATTTTAAGAAAAATTTTGTAATTTTTTAATTAATTTTTACCTGTTGGGAGTACAGCAGCTCATCTTTTAGAAGGCCGTTTCCCTGAAGTAATCCCCAGTCCATCCTTAAATCCCAGCTCACGGTTACTACAACGCCTGTGCATGTAACCATGGCCCATATATACAGATATACATCCACTTCCACAAGCAGGACAGATCTCTCTATCACATACATGCACACAAACAAAATAGATCAGTGTCATCACTTGTGACATCAAGAAAAAAACTGAAACAAATCCAACATAGGCTCATTCTGAAAGCATAGCCCTATATACATTTCTGGAGATCGTGAATTATGTAGCCAGAAGCACGTATGGCTGCATTTCATTTTTTTAACGAACACTACAGGGCGGTTTGACAGAGTTCTTTTTCACACTTACCAGCTGACAGCTTAGCTCCGTATAGACGGCTTACCGGCTGTTACCAGTTTGTCCAGTTAGCTTGCCATGTACTGTAGGTACTACTTAAATATGGACATTACCGCCGCGCCTTCTACCGCCGCCGCGGGAGAACGTGTTTTAAGGTATGATCGCAGTTTGCGTCTTTGCCGCCAGTATAGATCGTATCTTTTCTATAGTGTAAAATCCTATTGGTAAGAAACAAACCAACAAAATTATAACTTAATTGAACACAGCCTTTCATATAAGGTACAGTACAGTTATGGCCCGTTACCACTGAGTGGTACAGTACGGTACGGTACGGGTCACCTTTATCAGGCTTGCGTTTCCACTGCTAAAGGGTACTCTTTTGGTGGGCGTGTTGTACGACAGACGTCATTTTCGCTCGAGGAAATGTCTACAGTAAAGCTCGTTCACAGATCATACGAGAAGCACTTCTCACAAAACAGAGGCTTTATTATACACATAAACACTGGTGTATAAATGTTCATTACTGACTGAACATGATCTGATTATAACTGCAGATCAATGATGCGAAATAGCCTACGGTCCGCGATTATATCCAATAAATAAATAAATAAATAAATGCAGCATACAGTATATGAACACATACAGCCCCACACAGTCTCCGATGTTACCAAATTACAGAAAAACTACACACAGCAGACATTTAGTCCTTATTTAGGTTCAAAAACAATACGAAATCTAGCCCCCAGTCAGTGCAGAGCTCTCATCTGTCTTTAATCTTCACCAGCACATGTAGCCTCTCCGTCATTATTCTCTCGTTAGAGTAATTCCGTCATTCCGAGTTTATAATAATCCAGGTTAAGAACTTTGTTATTTCAAATATTGACGCGCACGCGAGCGCAAGAGACAAGCGAAACCTCTCGCGCTCGCGCTTATGGGCTCGTAACCCATAAGAATCTGCTCTTCTTCTTGGCTTTTTGGCTATTCAAGACGACGACAAGGTTTGTTTAAGCTCGGGTTGACCATGGCTCGTTATTATATGCTGATATTATTTCGGAGCATTGTCTATCGGCTGTGTATTAAACATGGCGGGTCCTTTCTGTTTTCATTCTGCTTGTTGCGCAAGCAAATGACGTATCTCTGTAAGCCAATGGCGTTCAGCTGCGCGTCTAGCTCCGCCTTACGGCACCCTTTCTGTTTTTTGGTACCCCTTCGAAAGGGTGACAAAAAAGTGGTACGGTACAGTTCGGTTCAGTACGCTTTTAGACAGTGGAAACGGCCTTAAAAGCGTACCGTACCGTACATCTCAGTGGAAACGGGCCATTATAGTGTCCTCCTCTTGTGGAAAGGCAAAGCTGAAAATCTATGGTTAAAGCGCCACCCAGCGGCCAAAAGCTCTTGGCGCACTTCATACCGCCACCGCGGCGGCACGAACGGCGGTAAAACAGACGTTTTGAACTAGAGACATCTGTACATCGGTGGACTTGAGACATAGAGAGGAGATTACCACAACGACGGGGTTCAATTCCAGTGAATAACGGTTCCAGAAAGCAGGTAAGACAAAAACAGAAGCCAAAAAATTAAATAAAAAAGTAAACAGCAGGGTGAGAATGTGGTAAAACTTGGTAAAAATCAGACGAAGGGTTTTCTCTTTCTGAATTGCTTTTGAATTTTGTTAGTTGGGTTTATGGAAGTGGGTGGACGGGTCAATCTGTGCTTTTTAAAATACTATTGGTTGGGTTTAGGGAAAGGAGAGGGCGGGTCAGTGTATCGGTCAGTCTGTCAGTCAGTCATTCAGTCCGTTGACAGCAGCCTCTGGTGGATTTAGGAAAGAACAGCAGGCAGGAATTGCACTCGCGAGAAAAATTTGAGATCTCAAAAAGCGTACACGAACAAAAACAGCAAAAAAAAAGAGCTCCTGGGACATATTTGGCACTCACTAGAAATGTATATAGAGGTACGTTTTCAGAATGAGCCTGGGTTGAACAAAACACTTAAAATAATAAGGTTGCACCACAAACACCATAGGCTCATTTTGAAAACATAGCCCTATATACATTTCTGGAGATGGCGAATTATGTAGCCAGAAGTACGTATGGCTGCATTTCATCTTTAAAGCAAACGCCATGCTGCGGTATGACGCTTCTTCCTTTTCACGCTTACCAGCTGACCGCTGACCTCGTGTGGACGGCTTTTCTGCTGTACATCTGCGGACGTCTGCGAACTTTAGATGCAGAGTGGAGTTGACCGCGACGACGTGGTTCGAGTCTGGTGCAGAACGGTTCCAGAAAGCAGGTAAGACAAAAACAAAAGGCAAAAAATAAAATAAACAAGTAAAAAAAAAGGGTGAGAATGTGGTAAAATCTGCCGCGAGGGGTTTTCTTTTTCTGGATTGCTTTTGAAAACACTGTCGATTGGGTTTAGGGAAGAGGGTGGGCGCTGGTAGGTCAGTCAATCGGTCAGTCAGTCAGTCAGTCAGTCGACAGCGGCCTCTGGTGGGTTTACGTGAGAACAGCAGGTGCGAAAGGCACTTCTAGAGAAATTTGAGATCTCAAAAAGTATACACAGCGCCTTCTGGTGGATTCGTGAAAACAAAATCTGCAAACAAAAAACGTAGCTCCTGGGATGTATTTGGTGCTCTCCAGAAATGTATATAGAGGTACGTTTTCAGAATGTGTCTGAGTTGACCAGAAAAGTTCATTGTGTTTGGTTGCTTCAGATTGTTTTTTCTTTGTATTACATTACAGTGCAGTCAATGTACTGTATGTATATTCAATACATTGCTGCAGAATTACTTCTTTGAGTTTTTGGGGTTATTCATGGCATGGGTTACTGAAGTAAACTGGATTTTAATATTTTATGGATGAACTGTGAGGTGAATAATGATGATACCTCATTGTTTTTAAAACACTGTTTTTTTTTTTTTACAGTTTAATGGAAGTTACTCCCAATATTCAAGCAAGCATCATGGAAGTAGTGAAAAGATGGATACTGATGACAGGTATGTCAATTCAGAAACATATCTTGATACTGATGGAGGAACATGTTTTGATACAAAAACATTATTAGAAGATACACAAAAATCTTAAATTATAGATATTAATTTGTGTGGGTACCTCTGGCCATGTTGTAGAGGCCGGCGAATGTGACCATCAAAAACACAGTGAAGTATTTTCCTGCATTCAGGAGATTTAGCGTGTGGCCACTGTCCCAGAAGCACCTCAGGCACTGTGCAAATCTTAGCCATGGTGGAAAACACTGGATCAGGCAGGTTACAGCCATACTATACTGTCCACAGTCCAGACTCGCTGGGACAAACGGAAGAAAATCTCTTGAAGCATATTCGGTAAGTAACTCTAAAATTATTATGTAATTAGTAGTATATTATTACTACTCAAATTCATGTTGGCATTGTTTTAACTTGTTAGCAACAAGCTAAGTCATTTTAGCATTTTGTTAAATTTTTAAGATATAGCATAACTAGCAAGAACTGTTAATTACTTTTTTGTTCTAAAAATACAAGCAGCATGTTAGCATATTTTTTAAGCTAGCAAAATAGTAAACAAGCTGACATTTTTACCATGTTAATTAAAAACATGGTAGCGATAGCTTTCAAATAGCTAATTTAGCATTTAAAATATGCCAGCAACATGCTAATTACTGATAGAAATTATGTAGTCTAATGCTGAACATGCTAATAAAGTGTTTATTACTCTAAAACATTGTTAAATACTGAGGGAAAACATGTAAGCATGTTAGCCATGTAATACATGATAGTAATACCAGCAGCATGCTCATGAATGATGAGTGCTACATACTAGAAACATGCAGGCAAGGTGTTAAAACATGTTAGAAGCATGTTAACAACATGCTAATTACGTTAACCATGTTAGCATTGTGCAAGTGGCACATATAGCTAAACCATTTTAGCTTATTGTTAAATCGTTAAGACATAGCATAGCTAGCAAGAAATGATAGTTATTAGTTGTTTCAAAAATGCAAGCAACATGTTAGCATATCTTTGAAACAGACTAGCAAAATAGTAAACTTGCTAAAAACACATTAACACGCTAAATGACATTATTAGCATGTTAATTTTTAAAACATGGTAGCAATAGCTTCAAATAACATATTTAACATTTAAAATAGGCTAGCAATGTTCATTAATGTTGTGTGCTAAACATGCTAAAACATAAAGGCAGTGTGTTAAAACATGTTAGAGGTGTGTTAACAACATGATATTTACTTTATAGGACGTTACGTTAGCATAATGTTAAAACATGCAAGTGGCCAACATATAGCTAAGTCATTTTAGCATGTTGTTAAATTGTTAAGACATAGCATAGCTAGCCATAACTGTTAGTTGTTATTTGTTCTAAAAATGCAAGAAAATTGTTAGCATATTTTTGAAACAGACGAGCAATGTAGTAAACTTGCTAAATACATCTTAACATGCTAAATGACATTTTTTAGCAAGTTAATTTAAAACATAAGCGCAATAGCTTTCAAATAACATGTTTAACATTTAAAATAGGTTAGCAACATGCTAATTAATGATAGAAATTAGCTTAACTAATGCTTAGCATGCTAATAAAATGTTCATTACTCTAAAACAATGTAAAATGCTAAAAGAAAATAAGCATGTTAGCTGTGATACATGTTGTGATACATGTTTGTAATACCAGCAACATGCTTATTAATGTTGTGTGCTAACTATGCTAGAAACATGCAGGCAAGGTGTTAGAACATGTTAGAAGCATGTTAACAACATGCTAATTACAATAACCATGCTTGAAACATGCTGGCATAATCTTGAAGCATTCAAGTGGCATACTAATCATCTTAGCAGCCTACAAAAACATGCTAATTCCTGATACAAACATACTTCCGTTAGCAATGTATTAAAACAAAGAATCATGGGTGTTGGAAAAAGATGGATACTGATGACATGTCAGTTCAGAAACATATCTTGAGACCGACACAGGAACATGTTTTGGTACAAAAACATTTTTAAGCTAGCTGTGCTAACCATGCTAAAAACTTGCAAGCAAGGTGTCAAAACATGTTACAAGAGTGCTAACAACATGCTGACTGCATTAACCATGCTAGAGTAGTGTAGCATGTTAGCTGCATTATAAAACGTGCTAATTCCTGATAAAAAACATGCTTCGACATGTTAGCAATGTGTCAAAACATGATGGAAATATATATTAAAAAACTAATATAATTATTGTAATACCAGAGGCATAAATAATAACAATTAAATGGATAGCATTATCCTCTTACCTGCGGTCGGAGAGCTGTCAGACCACATATCTCTCCAGCTGATCTGATAGCTATAGAAGCACAGCAGATCCCTCAAGCCGAGGAACAGAGGGCTAAGACTGTTGAATTGATCGGCTAGCCAGCATTCTGCAAAGCCCACGGGCTGGAAGGGGGCTGCCAAAACCTTCCACTGTAATATCAACATTTTATTGCATAAACGAGAATGATATGATGGTGCATTCTCTAGAGAGCACAGCTGATAAAACTTTTCACAGCAAACATTAGAAGGCAAGAGGCTACAGATGAAAACTTATCTGCCTTAGTTTTAAATACGTTCAACACAAACATTAAAGTGTTGGGCTTTTTTTGCAACAAAGAAGTGAGATTTTCTGTGAATTATTTAGCAAACAGGGCCCGTCCCAATACCCAAATCCATATTCTTGGCCACTTGAGAGCATGTGAACTCCACAAGCAGTAATTGGTCAGTAAATAAAAAACTATATATAGGTAGAGCCACATTTGACTGATCCAAACATACCAACATGTCTGCCATCCATTATAAAATGGTTACAGTGTTGCTCAGAGTGAAAACCAGTGACAATTCCTGTTGTGCACTGTTGCTAAGATCACAGTTTATTGGGCTGGAAAACTTTCTTGGACCTAGCAACCCTTGGGTTGGGCCTGATCAGTACCCCGCATGGATCTTCTGATAAAAATAGCCTGCTACCACAGCAGAAGGGTTTTCAGTGATGCCATTGGGGGTGTTTACCTTGCACTCTGTGTGGGTTCTAATACCCCAGTATGGGGGCACGATACTTTAAAAGGTAGTGGTGTAACGGACCATAAATGTCACAGTCAGAATCACATAATTGTTAATTAATTTATTATTTATTTATTATTAATTACAATTAATTATTCTCTTTATTCTCTATTTCCACCTGGGGATACTCATCCCGAGGCCCCCAGAGACTATGCAGCACCACGGATGTGATCCAAGACGATCCCAAGGTTCCATAATCCTGGACCACGCTGTATCCTGAGCAGCTGTTTGGTGCATGAAGGAGTAGAAAGCACGAGACTGATTCCTGAGACCCTCCAAGGACAGACGAGCCTCGAGTTCTCCAGCCTCCGGTGCCTAGACTGCAGCTCTGCACAAGACGTCTGGCCATAGGAGAAATGTCTGGCCATAGGAGAACCAACTGAGCCTGGTTTCTCTCGGGACTAGTAGAGCTGCGAATCAATTGATTTGCTCTTCAATGTTTGGACTCTCAGTAGTGAATATTAAAACCACACTGAACTGAACTGAACTGAACTGAACTCCAACACTTACTATGCACTATAACCTTCAATGTGAAGCTGTTTTGGCACAATCTACATAGTAAAAAGCACTATACAAATAAAGGTGAATTGAATGTTTTTTTAGTCACGGATTGGATCATTTTTCGGATCTAACTAACTCCTTACTGTATGTTCACACCGAAAGCGGCGAAAGTGTCAAATTAGCCGGAAGTCATTCATTTTCAATGGGAGCCGGCAACGATAAGCGGCGAGGAGCAGCGCGGCGCGTCTTCACCAGTGTGGTCATCGAAGAGAGTTGAAATCAAGTCAAATCAAGTAAACATTAGGTAGCAAGAGGAGGTATGTCTGCTTTTTATTTTTTTAAAACGAACACTACGTGACGGTATGATGCCGTTCCTTTTCGCGCTTACCAGCTGACCGCTTACCTCCGGTGGATGGCTTTCCCACTGCAACCAGTTTGTCCTATTAGCTCGTCATATACGTCGGCGGACTCAAGACGCAGAAAGTAGTTGACCATGACGATGGGGTTCGAGTCCGCTGAAGAACGATTCCAGAAAGCAGGTAGAATTCAGAAACAGAATCCAAAAAATAAAATTAACGAGTAAATAACAGGGTGAGAATGTGGTAAAATCTGAAAATGTGGTAAAAATCAGTCAAGGGCTTTTCTTTTTTTTCTGGATTGCTTTTGAAAATTGTTAGTTGGGTTTAGGGACGTGGGTGGGCGGGTCAATCGCTAAAATTGGTCGGGTTTAGGGAAGGAGGAGGGTGGGTCAGTCGATTGCTCGGTCAGTCAGTCAGTCAAACAGTCAGTCAACAGCGGCCTCTGGTGGGTTTACATGAGAACAGCAGTCACAAATGGCACTCTTGAGAGAAATTTGAGATCTCAAAAAGCGTACACAGCGGCTTCTCGTGGATTCGAGAAAACTAAAACTGCAAAAATACGTACCTCCCAGGATGCATTTCGCGGCTTCCAGAAACATGTATAGAGGTACGTTTTCAGAATGAGCCTGGGTTGAAAATCTAACCACTTGCTTCTGCTCTGGAATGACAACCTTCTCTGATGACATCAGTCTGACGGCTTGATTAAATTATCCTCAGCCATGCCGCTGTAACTGTTAGTTTGCTGAACGTGAAAGATGAGAGGAAAGCATGAAATAAAACCCGGCCTGCACTTAATATTATATTTCACTTGTAAATACATCATCGTAAATGTCTTCAGCAACTTTTGGTTAATGCAGAGTTTAATGTCCTTGTAAGTGCATTCATCTCCCATGCAGGAAACACCTGTTGAATCCCATTTAGAGTCGGTAAGTGGAAGAGGGAGGTGTGTTTAACAGAGAACATTTGGTAGGAGCTCACTGACAGAGTCTTCAGCATACTAGATACTTAATGGTGCACATACCTACCAAGCTGAAAAAGACTGGTTTGCATCCCAATTAAATGAGATGAGCAGGACCTGAGGGTTTATATGGGTCTCATTACCCAGATGGGAGGGAAGTCTATGGGGATGAATGGAACCAAGGCCAAATAGTAGGAACTGTGGAAGTAAACCCCACTCTTCTCAACCTCAAAAAGTGCACTAGTGATTGATACAGGAGACAACAATGTTTAGACACCAAACAGCATACCAACAGTAGGACAACAGTTGGGCAGCATCGTACCAGTAAGCATCTGTCTGATTGGTGTGTTTGGTGTGTTCCACAAGTCTCATCGGACCGATTTCATCCAGCTCATCAAGTAGAGTCAGGCATCGGTGAAAGAGAGCACTCTGATTGGCTGTATCAGCTATGTAACAGAGCATGACAACAAAGACTGAAATGACCAAACTAAGCAAACCAAGCCTGCTGTTGTTTAACCTCATATTAGCACACCATAGGTGGATTCCATTCTGAAGGGCTCATCTCTATGCCCTAATCTCTTCTGAGGGTCCCTCTGAGGGGATTAGAGCGTAGGGATGAGCCCTTTCAAATTGACTGCAGTGTGTGACACCAAACAGCTTCCCTGCTCAAAGGATAGTTTCCTGAAGAGTCCATCAGTTGTATTTTTCAAACTCCTTCATTCCAAAGGGTCTTTCCAAGTGGCCAATTTTGATCACTTTGGGTTGGAACGACCCTTCACTGTGGCGGCGATTATTATTTCCCCTCTGTACCCTTTGATTTGCACGAGCAAATCCCTCTGTGGTGAGCAAGAAGTAATGTGAAAATGGTACATAAAGGCTGTCTTGCTACGGTTTATTGTGGAGCACTAGTACCCTTATGGAACGACAATACAGATACTGCCACCTGCAGGTAAGGAACATCCTCTCGTGCAGGTGCAAATCGTACATTCTCACTGCTTTTGTCTATCAGGTGCGTTCATGCACAGCTTTTTGGCCCAGAAAGTACCAGATACAGCCGACATGAGACAAAAACATTGTTCTTTGATGTTGGCTTGGTGTGTCCTGTGCTTTAGCACAACTACCTCCCATGCTGGAAACAATGGTTCAAATCTCATTTAGACCAGGTTGAGAGGGGTTACACAAGCGGAGTGTACAAAAAATTAAGGCCCAGTCCTATTTCTACCCCATACTCGTAACCATTCCCTCTCTGCTTTGCATGCTCATGTAAAGTGGTATGGGCGTTTTGATTCTGTTTTGGTTGGAGGGGGGTCACTTTGTGATTTCCAAAAACCTCACATTATTAAACCATAAGAATTACCATATTTTATCCATGACCTGCAGAAGATAAAAACGTTTTTTTTTTTAACTTATATTCAATATATACTTAATATGTATTAGTTACATAAAAAACAACATGCAAATAAAAAGCCTCTAGAGGCCACGAAATGCGTCCCGGAAGGTACTTATTTTTGCACTTTTTGTTTTTGCGAATCCATCAAAGACCATTATGTAGGCTTTTTGAGATCTCAAATTTCTCTCGTGAGTGCCATTCGCACCTGCTGTTCTCATGTAAACCCACCAGAGGCCGCTGTCGGCTGACTGTTTGACTGACTGAATGACTGGCTGACTGACCGACCAATCGACTGACCCACCCTCCTCCTTCCCAAAACCCAACCAATTTTATCGATTGACCCGCCCACCCACTTCCTTAAACCCAACCAACAATTTTCAAAAGCAATCCAGAAAAAAAGAGAAGCCCTTGTCTCATTTTTACCACATTCTCACCCTCATATTTGCTCATTTATTTTATTTTTTGGATTCTGTTTTTGGCTTGCCTGCTTTCTGGAACTGCTCTTCACCGGACTCGAACCCCATCGTCGTACTCAACTCCTCTCTGCATCTCAAGTGCGCTGATGAACATGGCGAGCTAACTGGACAAACTGGTTGCAGCTGGTAGCGCGAAAGGAAGGCGTCATACCGTCTCGTAGAGTTCATTTAAAAAATGAAACATAGCCATACATACCTCTTGCTACATGATTTGCGAGAAAAACATACGTAGGACTACGTTTTCAGAATGAGCCTGTGTTGGATTAATGTCACAGCAATAGTGTTAGTTGCAGAAGATAGATTTTACAGCACAATGTTAAACTTTGACACCTTTATAACACTTTTATACATGAAAAATTAAGCCCACGACTGAAGATAGAAGATGATCGACAGGTGCCGGTCTCCAAAATTACACCAAGAATACTCTTGTGCTGTAAACATTCTGCCCACCATTCTCATTAAGTGAGGCTAATATTAAAATACACAAATGAAGAATGATTATAGAAAAATTATATGATTGTTAGACTGTTGCAATTTTTTGTGTTGTCAATATGCTTGAGCACCATTGTGTGCAATATTTGTATGTTTATTACCACCTCCGAGCATAGTAAGGCTCGCAAGTCACTGGAGTTGTTATTTTAGGGGTCGCAGGCCTAAATGGCCAAAAACCTTTGAAATATTTTGTATGTTATTTGGTAATTCATAATGTTTATTACTCTGTAAATTTATTTAGTTAAATCCCTGTGGTTACATCCATGAATACAAAAACATGATGTAAACATTATTCATGTGCTCTTATAAAATATGATTATGAGTAAGGGTGTAGTAGTGGTGTCCTGAGGAGAATATTTGGTAACACTTGATTCTGATGGTCCATTTGAGTATTAGTAGACTGTCTGCTTAATATCTGTTGATATTGACATTCAACAAACATTTAAGTGCCTATAAGAAACTTTGCAAGTATGTCAATTTACACTAACCCCAACCACAACCTAACAGTCTACTTATAATCTACTGAGAATTAGTTGCAATGTAACTTAAAGGGCACATACATGACCCCTTTTTTATATTTAATATAAGTGTTTTGTTTAAGCAGAATTTGTCTGTAAAGTTTCAGCTCATTATACCCATCAGATTATTAATTATAGCTGCCTAAAGTTGTTCCATTATAGCTCTAAACAAATTTTTCTGTTTTTTTGCACTGGCCCTTTAAGAATAGTTCTCCCCGCCCACCGTTCCCGTCAGCGTGCCTCAATCTCCGCCCTCGGCTGCGTCAGAGACACAGACACAACAGGAACAGATGTAAAGAGCAGATCTCACTACGTTTGTGAGAAATACAACAGTGAGAACTTTACCAAAGACTGTTTAATGTGTTTGTTGAGGAGTTGCAACGATGAATCACACACAATGTACTTATAGAGTTCGTTCACGCACGCACGCACGCACGCACGCACACACACACACACACAGACAGGGCGCGATTTTGCAAGCAAATGTGAAAGGTTACGGGCTAATGTCCACTGCTGTATGGATATCTGTTGTGTTAATGTACACAATAAACCTGATTTAATGTCAACAATCCGAGATTGAAGTGTCTTTTCTGCTGACACACGGCTGTGGTGATGAAGTAAAGCTGAAGTGAATCGCTGTAGTTCATTACAAACATGCACTGTTTTAAACACGTGTTAAACTTGTGAAACTCACTCTTGATCACATTCGATGATGATTGATGACCTTCGCGAACTGAACAGACCTTTTATTCCCGGTTGTTTTGCGCACGTCCTGTCTTGTTGATGTGATTATACACGTTACTACGGAGACATGTTAATACGCAGCTGTCAATCAATTCGGTGGGCGGGGGGACCGCACTCCTACGTCAAGTTGCGGTCGATCTCAAAACCGCTCCAATTGGTCCACCGTTTTTATGCTGTTAAATTGAAAAAAAAGGACTGGGTGTGTTTATATCACCCCAAAATGACCGTCTGTACACTATACCTACACATATGACTGCCCAAACAGCTTAAAAAGTAGATTTTTCATCAAAGGTGCCCTTTAAATTAAACAAATGGACCGTCAGAATGAAGTGTGACCGAATATTTTCACACATACATACCCCTTGAAACAAGTCAAGAGTGTGTAAACGATGGTTTCTGTTTAGGTGGGAGTGTCAGGGGAGGGAAAGAGGGGAGGTTTTGCAAAAAAAAATGGGAGTTTCCAATTGGGCATGTGCTGATTTTCAAACAGGCAACACACAAACACACAAACGCAGGGGGAGTAAGACAGTGACTGTTTACATGGACATCAGTCATCCAATTATTTGCCAAATTATTAATTTGTCAACTTTAACTGCAGTTTGGCACTAACTACGAAACACCAAAACACATTTTTTGAGCTGTTGACAGTCATATAAGTGTCCCACGCTGCTATAAACACTATTAGGACACATATAATTGACTAAAAAAGTGAAAATTGGTTGTTTTTGCACTACTTTGAGCAAATTCGTTCTTCCGGTTTGAAACAAATTTTTGAGGCTGCGTCACGCCTATGAGATCTATGCGTGTATTTCAGCGTGGAGAGTGGACGTCTGTCCCGGCCAGAACACTCTGACGTCTTTGAGCGTGCGGCATTAATTCATGAGATAGCCTTTGTTCAAGCCAATCAGTACGCTCTATTGTGTATGCGGTGCAACTCATTAATATGCACGAGAGCTTCGAAGACTGTGTGTGTACGTGTTGCAGTGTCCAGACGGCAGGGCCGCCATGTTGTGCTTCCAAAACAAGTGGAAGAAGATGCAGATCGCCAGTGTTTTGTTTATGTGCTGCAGTGAAGGTTTAGTCTTCATTTCCGCTATGAGAGCACAGCTGGACTCACACGCGTGCACAGCAGACATGCGTCTGTAGGAAACTTTATTTTTTCACCCGAGAGCTTTCCGCATCTGGAAATGGTGAAATCGGTATTTGCCGCTCGTCTCCTTTTAAAACAGACGCCGCTCCAGTTTATGTGGATTGTTCTAGGCTACAGATTTGATAAGCCATTAGTGCTCTTTGTTTGTTTATTCAGATGGCGAAGTTAGTTCGTAGTTAGTTAGTAGTTTGTAGAGTTCGTAACTCTGTCAGTGTTTAAAGACAGACCTTTGTCAAAATGATTAACTGTTACTGAGTTTACAGTACGTTAATATCTGTACAATATTAAAGACTGAAAGACCTGCTGTAAATTCTGCTCTCCGAGTGTAAACACTGAAGTCAAACAATTGCTTTTGTGTAGAATTTTCGCCGCATTTTGTGACAGGATAGTCTGTGGAGGGTTTTTATTTCTGCCTTACGCCGCGCGGTATCACACACTCCATTAAAACAACACTCTTAATAGTTTCTCACACCTCGTTTGTCACGGGGGACATGCAGGAAATGTTCCTGGATTAAAGTATAAGTGCCAAACTGCCGTTAAAATCGACAAATTCATAATTTGGCTAATAATTAGATGACTGATGTCCATGTAAACAGTCACTGTCTTTCTCCCCTGCGTCTGTGTGTGTGCGTCGCTTGTTTGAAAATGAGTGCGTGCACAAATGGAAACTCCCATCTTTATGCAAAACCTTCCCTCATTCCCTCCCCTGACACTCCCACCTAAACAGAGCTGGACACACCCACTTTCCTGAGCTTTTCCAGAATGTAGGTGTGAAAACACCCAGCTGAGCCAGGGTGGTTTCGTGGCCCTTTAAATGTGAGCAACTGCTGGAGGTGTGCAGATTTAATGGAGTGTGTTAGACCGCGCAGCGTATTTTAGGAAAAAAACCCTCCGCATTTCTTGGTAAATTAGACGCCCTCAGTAAGCAGCGTCAGAAAGCCGTGTGTGTATACTGTCCTGTCACAAAACACGGCGAAAATTCTACACGACGGTAACCGTTAGATTAGGGTGTTTATTTGTTTACACTCGGGGAGCAGCATACTCTCACTTACCACATCTGTAGAGACAGGACAATCAACACCAACTGGACCGCGGCTGTTTTTTGAAAAGGAGACGATCGGCAAATCTGGATTTCACCATTTCCAGATGCGGAAAGCTCTTGGGTAAAAATGTTCCTTACAAACGCATTTCTGTCGCGTGCACTGTAATCCACCGTGAGTCCAGCTGCGCTCTCATAGCCGGGAAATGAAAGCAAAACTTTCATTAGAGAACATTTATAAACACAACACTGGTGAACTGTTTCTGCAAACAATTCTTCTTCCACTTGTTTTGGCAACACAAAGTGGTGTCTCTCTGCCATCTGAACACTGTAGCAGGTAAACAATCTTCGAAGTTATCATACATATTAATGAAGTTGCACCGCATACACAATAGAGCGCGCTGATTGGTTTGAACCAAGTCTATCTCATGAATCAATGCCGCACGCTCAGAGACGTCATGATGCAATGGCCGTTACAGACGTCCACTCTCCTCACTGGAATACACGCATAGATCTCATCGGCGTGACGCAGCTTCAAAAATTCGTTTCAAACCGGAAGAACGAATTTACTCAAAATAATGCAAACACAACCAATTTTCCCTTTTTAGTGCAATATATGTGTCCTAATAGTGTTTATAGCAGCACGGGACACATATATGACTGTCAACAGCTCAAAAAATGTGTTTTGGTGTTTCGTGACTCTTTAAAGTGTAAGAGGAAGTGGTAAACAAAAGGGTATCGTTAGGCTAAGGCAGGAATGGGCAAACTTGGTCCTTGAGTGCTGGTGTCCCTGTAGAGTTTAGCTCCAACACTAATCAAACACACCTGCTTATAACTTTATAGTGATCTTTAAAGACCCTTGCTGCATACCAATCCGCATATTATCCGTCCTAAATAGTATGTGAAAATAGAATTAGTATGTCCCAAACTGTAGTATATTGAAAAGAGTATGCCAAAAATTCCCGGATGGTTTATATTTCCAGTCAAAATTTTAAGTGTAGAAGCGTCCATACTCTAACCGCTGATATTGCCTACAGTACATTGCGCGTTGGATGTGAATTCGATTAGAACTACAAAACGTGGGTGAAAAGTGTAAACAAACTACAAACATGATGGACGCGCGTCAAGTAGAGAGGCTTCGGTAAAGATGTTTGTATGACTGTTAGTTAATATCTAGCCCACTGGAGAATATTTAAATAGTGTTGTCTGTGTTATATTTCATCTGCAACAACAATACTGAACTTATATAAAGACTTGTGTGGACATTAATGTCTGAATGCAGAATTATCCAAAGACCTGAGGAGATTTCTCTGCATGAAAGACCTGCTGCTGCTGCTCTAATAGGGTAGGAAATTAAATACGACAGAAATGTGGATGATTGACAGGGCTCTTAACTAAGCAACACAATGATCTGTTTAACGAGGAAGTAGTACGTCCCAAAGCTTGCATACTCTTCTGTTCTACACTTAAAAGTAAATATTTTTCCTCCACAAAAAAAGCATACTTTTAGGGCGTAGTATAAGTATGCGAATTGGGACGTAGCACCTGATAAGCATGTTTAAGTGTAATTAGTGATGGAGCAAAACTCTGCTCGCCCTCAAGGAGCGAGTTTGCCCATCCCTGGTCAAGGGGTATAAACTAAAACTCAGATTGGACCAAAGTCTTTACGTTGTACATATCTTACCATTGTGACTGTAAGCCAGCGACGAGCCCGAGCCTGAAATATGGCGAAAGGGTTTAACAGCAGAAACAGGAGAAAGCTGTGAAAAAGCAGTGGGTGAAGCTGCTGCGGGATTGACATCACAGGAGGATGAAGACTAGCCAGAACACTGGTGCACCAACACACAGTCAGCCCCACGGCCATCTGCGGTACAGTCAAACACATAAGGCCTCAGCACAGTCATCACAACATTACTAAACACGCTCAGAAACATGACTGCACAGCTCACCTCAAAAATATGGTAGCAGGACAGGTGGTCTCGAGGATCCAGTCCAAAGATGAGTGGGTGATTTATGTCTGATTTATTAAAACAGTATATGTTCAGTCCGATAAGGAACAGAAACTCAATCAGCAGGAAGCTTCCTCTGTAAAGCTGCAGTTGAGGCTTCAGAAGCTCCAGATCTGTTTCTTTCATCACTTTCAAGACACATGAACAACTGTTAGTGCAGACTTAACAACAGACAGATCCAGAGCAATATGACTCAAAATATATACAGTTCTATCATAACTGCATTCTTAGTAAATGGGTTAATAAGAAAGAATGGAGAACGCGACACCCAACCTACATGGTGTTAGATATTATTACGCAGCTCTTGAGAATACTTGATTCTGATTGGGCTATCACAACATTGCTATTCCCTGATAACAACTACTTATAGTAATGTGAGTTACTCTACTGTTCTTGACTGTTTAGCACCCTCTTGTGACTGAATAATACTAACAACAAGTAGGTTAGTGTAGGCTGCATCCAGCCGTTTCTTAAAGAGCCCCTATTATACATTAAAAAGGGTCATATTTTGGTTTTGGGGGTCTCCAACAGCAGGTTAATATGCATGCATGGTCAAAAAACACTTTCATTGTCTTATAATTTGCATTTATTCTTACCTCATTATCCCAGCGACTCCTATATGAATCGTTCAGCGATTCATTCGTTCCAAAACCCCTCCTTAGCGCGATGCTAAACTGCGCTGATTGGACCGATGACCCAGTCTGTCGTGATTGGTCGACATCATTCAGCGCAAGAGAATGCCAATATTGAAGTATCAATATTGATGTAGTCATAGTGTGTGCGTGAGCATATCTGCCAACACTCATTTTTCCAAGGAGTCGTCCGTATTTCAGACACCTCACCCCCAAAACTAACTCCCAACATATCACTCTTTTCTTAATCAGAAGTAAAATAAGTGACACACATTCAGTATTAATGCACACAGCGGCAAAAGCTGAACCATTATGAAACAGGCCCGCCGTGTGTAGGAGAGCTGATGTAGCCATAGCAACGACAAACAGCAGAGGAACACGAGTTCCTAATCCGTAAACAAAGCGGCACGCGTCACGTTTAAAACGTGCTTTTAGATGCGATATGAGAATACAAGTTAACCAGATACACTACAAGCGGTTAAAAGTTACAAAACACATTTAAATGCATCATTTATAAGCTAGAGAAAACAATGAGGCAACCGTTTTAATCGCACTTACACTTGTTGGATAGCAGGCCAGATTCACCGTCAGGCCACCGGGAAATGTCCCGGTGCTCCCTATGGCCAGTCCGCCCCTGCATACATCAATAGTTTTTTCTGATCCTTCCTTTAACAAACGGTCGACGAATCCTCCATTGTAAGCGTGTAGATTTCAGAAGCACTCCTCAGAGGGAACACAACACAAGGCTGGGCTATAATGCTGAGGCATTTCTGCAGAAATAAACCTCAACCACTGTCTCTTCACAGTCTCATCTCTGGTTTATCTGCACACTTACAATAATATCCAGCTGAGCACATGTTTGCTACAGTGCTCTTCTGACTGATTCCAGCCCAAACCCTATGCAAAATGTTTTTACCTGCACAATCAAATTCAAAACCGCCCAATCTGGCAACCTTTGCTTGCTGCTGTTGTTTGTGGGCGGGGTTGGGGGTTTCGAATCTCCCGGGGCTGCGCACGCACAAATGGGCGGAGCTTATGTTTCGTGTTCACGTCATGCCGAAATGGCTAAAGACTCATAAGCACGGCGATTCGTTTGAGGAACTATGAGTCGACTCTTATAGATGAATCAATAGTTTTAAACACTGTGCACTTTCAGATTTAAGCCTTAGCTGGACATTTCACTTCACTTAGAGCTGTGTTACACACTGCATACAAGCTCATTTTCAAAAACCCATAATAGGGACTCTTTAAAAACAAATGTTCTTTTTTATTAAAGAGCTAGTAAATTGTTACAGCTCAGATCAGTTGTTGCATTTCCATCCACCTATTTTTATGCACATTCTGGAATATCGTAAGGCAAGGCAAGGCAAGTTTATTTATATAGCACATTTCATACACAGTGGCAATTCAAAGTGCTTTACATAAACAGAAATAAAATTTAAAGTATAAAAAATAAAACAAATAATTAAAAAACAGATTAAAATGTACTAAAACAAGTTATAAAAGAATGAAAAAGAACTTGTATAAAAAATATAAATAAATCGTGTAAAAAAAACCCTAGCATGGAAACGCCAAGATGTGCATACATTTTGAAAATGTGCATAAAAAATGTATGAGCACAACTGAGTAGGAAAAACTTTTTATCTGACAAGAAAAAATGTGCATAAACTACGATGGAAAAGCATTTACCGAACAAATTCCAGCATGTGCATCAAAAAAGTCATGTGATTTTGCTTCAACAGATCATGTGATAACAAAAATGCCGGAAGGTGACAGGTATGTTTTGGTGGACGATGAGGTCCGGACATTATTAAATTTTATATACAAGAAAGAAGTCGACCATCTTTAATGGAACACATCAACGGGACACGCGAATCTTGTTAGAATCTTGCGAGTGGAGATGATTCTAAAAGTCTCCTGCCTCCAAAAGTAAGATGACTTGACTGCACACATTGCGTTTCGCCTACGTGTTCTAAGACACAATCAAATTATTATATACAGAAAAAAAGGCCTACTCCTTACCTTTCTTTTGATATTTGGTGCCAGTTTATCAGGGTGATTTTGTTCTCTTGGACTTGTTGGATGGAAATGGTGCTTCATTCGTAAATGTTTAATGCTATATTCCAGTGTTGCGCATAAATTTAATTAGCATCTTTAAACGGAAACATGGCTAGAGTTTTGTGTCTAATTGTTTAGTTTTGTGGCAAGTTAATAATTGGGATAATGTACATCCAGCCGGTTGTTATCAAAATTAAAAGTACCTTCAGTCGTACGCATCAGCCCTCCGCATCATACATTACCCCTTACTTATACGCCATTTGTTTGCAGTTATTTAGGGAAATGGTAGGAAAACTTTACCTTTAAAAGCTATAGTGGTGAGTAAAGCCAGGATGAGGCCACAGTTAAAGCCAGTTCGAAATATCGTCCACTCTTCAACTTTCTGTGAACAAAAATAATAACGCTAGCAATAAATAAAACAGCTGTTTAAATATTAAAGGGTTAGTTCACCCCAAAATTAAAATTCTGTTATTAATTACTCACCCTCATGTCGTTCCTATCCCCTGAGACCTTTGTTTATCTTCTGAACACAAATTAAGATATTTTAGATGGACTCCAAGACCTCTGTCATCCTCCATATACTGCAATGGTCCCGAGACGTTGGAGAAGTCCAGAAAAAGGAACCAAAAACAGTGTCAAAACATTCCACGTGACTTTGGTGGTTCTGTAATAATACGAAACTTCAAGAAACATCACCGTTGTGCTCCAAAACAACTGTAAAAATGGCTTTGTCTTCTTTTTTTTTTTTGGAGTGTTTTATTATTACACTTGAATCTCTGAAGTAACATGGAATGTTTTGACAAAAAAAAAAATTCTGGACTTTAAGCATTGCGGAAACACTGGTATAGACCATTTTGGCGGATGTAAAAAATAACAATAGTCCTAACATGTTTCCTGTTTTACATTTTTAATTTCCATAGCTCCAAAGAATCCTTAAACATCCACATATTGATGATTAACATGACAGCTGTTTTAACGTTGAGAATTGCCTCTTATTATAGTCATTAAAATAGTTTGACAACAAGCAGGAAATGTTCATGGGCCAGTGGCATCACCACCAGTGGTGAAAAGAGTACTGAAAAATCATACTCAAGTAAAAGTACCATTACTTGCCCAAAAATGTAGTGCAAGTAGAGTAAAAGTATCTGTAGTAAATATTACTCAAAGTATGAGTAAAAAGTAGAGCTTTTAAAAGTACTCAAGAGTAGCGAGTAGTGAGTATTACACTGTAGAAAAGTTGATGCGTTTACAGAATGTTACGTTTACACAACCCTACACAAACAATATGTAGTGTATTTAGGGATCTTCCTATTTTCGTTCGTTCCTTCCAACCTGCCTTCAAATATTTGTTTGTTCTCTCCTTCCTTCATTCATTCATTTGTTTTCCTCCTTTCTTCGTTCACTCGTTCGTTCGTTCATATTTTTGTTCCTTCCTACATTAGGTGTTTTTGTTCATTCATTCATTCATTCCTTCCTTCCTTTCTTAGTTTGTTCAGTCCTTCCTTGAATTCTTCCTTCATTCGTTTGGTCCTTCCTTCTTTCCTCCCTTCATTTGTTCGCTCATTCTTCCATATTTTTGTTCCTTCCTTCATCAGGTCCTTTGTTCATTCGTTCGTTCTTTCCTTCTTTAGTTTGTTCAGTCCTTGAATTCTTCCTTCATTCATTTGGTCCTTCCTTCTTTCCTCCCTTCATTTGTTCACTCATTCTTTCTTCCATATTTTTGTTCCTTCCTTCATTAGGTCCTTTGCTCATTCGTTCGTTCCTTCCTTCCTTTCTTAGTTTGTTCAGTCCTTCTTTGAATCCTTCCTTCATTTATTTGGTTCTTCGATCCTTCCTTCCATTCTTTGTTCGGTCCTTCCGTTTATTTGGCCCTTCCTTCCATTCTTCATTCGTTCCATTTACTGATTGTTTAAGGCTGTTTGGTGATTTCAGTCATCACACAGTCGACATTCATCATTTTCAGTAACATGCAGTCTATAAACAGTCTCTGAATCATTGCGTGTACAGATTTTGAACATCTTCTTCTACATTTTTAATGTTTCCAAAAGGTTTGCTGCATTTATAACGCGCCCATGTCTTGAGGTTGTTCAGTATGATGCGATTTACTTTCTATGTGTGATTTAATTGGACAGGAATCCCAGGACTGATTTTTCTACTTTAGACAATGACCACAGACAAGAAAGAAATAAAGTAGTGACTGCAGGTTGAAGGAAAGTAGTGGAGTAAAAGTACCGATACTGCACTAAACATGTACTCAAGGGAAAGTAAAAGTACACATCTTTAAAACTACTCAGTAAATTACAATAACTGAAAAAAACTACACAATTACAGTAGATTGAGTATTTGTAATGAGTTACTTTACACCACTGATCAACACATTGAAATGGTCTACATATGAAGGATGAGAGAGCTCTTGGATTTCCTCTAAAACATCTTAATTTGTGTTCCAAATATAAATGAAGGTCTCAGGGAATTGGAACGTCATTAGTGTGAGTAATTAATTACAGAATTTTAATTTTTGGGTGAACTAACCCTTTAACGTCTGCCTGTTAAACACGAGGCTGATTGTTCTTACCAGTGTTTTGTCCAGGTTTGGGACTTCAAGTCTTTTCGACGCTCTCAGTTTGTCGCCTCCTTCCAACTGAATCATGAACGTCTGTAGAATCACATTCAGTCACTGATGCATGGATTAGGTTTACTGCCATGATATAAAAAGATGCGTTTTGTATTCTCACCTCGAGTTTAGACATGAGGTGTTCACATTTGCCTCTGTCTGTGTTGAGCAGTGATGTGTCAAGCCTCTCGTTTCTCCATTTTAGGCCACGCTCAGAACTAAACTTTGAATCGTACATTATGGTGATCTTGCAGAGGCATTTGTAATTAAGTTCCTATAGGGGATACAGCGTAAGGAATGTTGGGAATAGTTCATAATGTATATTTTACAAAATAGAAATCTTCAAGGTTGCTAAAGTCCACCTGGTATTTTTGCAGAAAGGCCAGGCTCAGGTAGAGCTCACCAACTGCCATTTTGATTTGTTTTATATTGGTGGTTCTTCTTTTGATTTGGGGGAAATTATTAGTGCAAGAGTGTACTTCATGAGCTACAATCCCAAATGCTGACAGTCTGCTGTGAGCCTCTGATAGTTTCTCTAATAACAGAAAAAGGTAATAGATGCAACTGTATGAAACATTTCCTGTCATGATTATAGTAAATATATCATGGTTATTGAAATTTTCACAGTTTTGTTAAAATTACCAACAAATATTCAAAAATATGTGACACGCACATCTAAGGTTTTCCACCAAATTTTGTATCTGAAAATGAACAAGCAATATATACAATTGGCAGCTTTATGCAGTTTTTTTGGCAAACAACATAAGGATTTATGCATTTTGAATGTGTTTACTTATTTTTGTATGATGTCTTAAACTTAAGTCATTTTTTTTGTGTGTTGTTTCTTCGTAAAACCTGCACTTGGAAAACTACCTCACAGGGATCCATGTATATCTTGTTTTTCACTGTATAAAGCTGCTTTAAAAAGCCAAAAAATGTTATGCGATTTGACGAAAGATTTTTCTGACTGATTGGCAATTTGATTTGTGATTTAATTTTGTGAACTAATCATAATTCTAACCTAACCCTAACCCTAATCCCAATCCCACCTGATTGAATAACTTACATCAACTAACGGATCTTAACCCCTAACCCTAACTCAATTGATAGATTAAATAACTTAGATCCACTAAGGGGTACTAACCCTAAACCCACCCCTAATGTCCTAACACCAATCCTGATCCTGAATCCAATCCCAATTGATAGAGTGAATAACTTAGATCCACTAAGGGGGCC